>CACVKS010000169.1:0-35365 GCA_902749335.1 Acanthamoeba triangularis
CCTCACGCGGGTAGCCAGCAGGGACTGGTGGGCATCGCGCATAGTGGTGTCGGTCAGCAGGAGGGCCTTGTGGGCGCGCACGGCCTTGGCGAACTCATTCGGACCCTGCTCCAGGAAGATGCTGCGCAATCCCCGCGGCGGATCGGCTGTGGACGTATAAGTACGCAGGCCATCATCAATTTGTAAGTCTAACACGTACTGTGAGGCACATCTGGTGCTTGGGGAGTTATATTCGCAGGCTTGTTGGGGGTGCCCAGCGGTGTGAGGGATCCGTTCACATGCACGTTGGCCAGGAAGTTCAAGATCTTCGACGCTCTGTTGAGCGATCACGAACACAGTACAGCGCGGGGGTGTGAGCGGTGGTGATCCATCGATCATGCCCAGAATGAGGAGGAGGGGGTCAGACGGAATGGCGCGCACCTGTTTTGGGTCTCGTGGAACTGGAAAAGCTCGGGGATCGTGTCGATGAAGCTCGTGTTCACACCGCCAGCAAGGAACTTGGGGTGCGAGAGCACGTTCTGCAGGAAGGGGATGTTGTTCTTCACACCGCGGATGCGGAACTCGTTCAGAGCGCGCTGCAGCTTCTTAGCCGCCTCCTCGTGGTTTCTCGCCTTGCCTGCAATCATTCAAGTCAGCGCAGTTGTGCCTCACCTTGCGGCGGTGCGTGTGCGGTGGTGCGTCCCCGTACCGGTCACCTTCACCAGGAGGGAATCATAGTAGGGCGAGATGGTTGCGCCCGAGTAGCTGTTACCGCCGTCGAGACGGATGCCCATGCCCTCGCCCGTGCGGAACACGTCGATGCGGCCCACGTCGGGCCGGAAGTTGTGGTAGGGGTCTTCGGTGGTGACGCGGCACTGGATGGCGGCGCCGTTGACGTGGATCTTGTCCTGCGTGAGGTTCAAGTCCTGCAGGGTGAGACCCTCGGCAATGCGGATCTGCGATTGCACCAGGTCCACACCCGTGATCTCCTCCGTCACGGTGTGCTCCACCTGCAGGCGCGCATTCACTTCGATAAAGTAGTGACGACCTGCAGATTGAAAGCAGCAGAATATTGGTCAGTCATCAAACACACCGCCTGGACTCGAGGTGAATCAGCGAATGAAGTCTTGACCTTGCTCGTCGACGAGGAACTCCACAGTGCCGGCGTTTTCGTATCCGGCATACTCGGCCAGCTTGACGGCGTCGGAGAACAGTTTCTGCCTGATGTCGTCGGCGAGGACTGCAGTTTGGGGCCAAGCAAGCGATGTGTGAGTGTTGTTGGCTCAGTACTCATCGCAGTGCACTGAAGGCGGGCAGTGCATACAGGGAGCCGGGGCGACCTCGACGACCTTCTGGTGCCTCCTCTGGACGGAGCAATCCCGTTCGTGCAAGTGCACCACCTGCCCGGTCCTATCGCCCAGGACTTGGACCTGATAATGTGAGGGGGGGGGAGGAAGCGATGTTTCATTAGAGTGCACACGTGTGTGTGTGTGTGCAGCACGCGAAGGCAGTGCACGTTACCTCGATGTGCCGCGGGTTTTGGACGAAGCGCTCGATGAACATCGAGCCGTTGCCGAAGGCGGACTTGGCCTCGGAAGTGGCGCGCTCAAAGGCGTCGTGCAGCTCTTCGCGGGCGTGTACCACGCGCATACCGCGACCACCGCCACCGAACGCGGCCTTCAGGATGACTGGGAATCCAAACTGGACGGATCGTAGGGAGGAGAGGACGACATTGCATTGATGAGTTCGTGCCGTCCACCAACCGATTCAAATGCGTACCTTATTGCAGAACAGCTCCGCCTCTTCGACGGTAGAAACTGGCGCATCAGTGCCGGGCACCACCTGTATTTAGGATTAAAGTGGTCAGCATTTCCCTCCGTAGGCGCGCTCATAGGACAGAGAAGAGAGATGGCTATGACGGCGCGGCTTTACCTGCACTCCGGCGGCGATCGCCATCTGACGAGCGAACACCTTGTCGCCCATGGAGCGAACCACTTCAGGCGCAGGGCCGATGAATCTGATGTTGTTGTCCAGGCACGCCTAAGGTTATCCACACATGTGAGTGTTAGTCACCAACAAGAGCGTCATGAACGAAGGGACGTGTGTTGCGCCTACCTGGGCAAAGTCGCCACTCTCCGACAGGAAGCCGTAGCCCGGGTGGATAGCGTCGGCCTCCACCTCCTTGGCCACTCGGACCATCTCGGGGATGCTGAGGTAGGCCTCCACGGGGCTCATGCCCTTGCCCACCTCGTAGGACTCATCAGCCTTCTGCCTATGCATCGCTGTACACCCATATATCACGGTGACGACAGACACGTGTTACTTACTTCCGACGTAGCCCTGCTAGCCCGGCACGACACACTATCGTAGCGAGAGGGCACACGCACACTTCTCGTCCTGGTGGGAGTAGATGCCGACGGTGCGGATTCCCAGCTCCGTGCCAGCTCGCATCACCCGGATGGCGATCTCGCCTGAGTCATCACGCACGCCGTTAGTAACGCCACCCCCCATCAAGCTCATGTTGTTGTTGCGTCGTGACTCACTCTTCCACCGATCGAGGGAGGGAGGCTCCCTGCCCAATATATAAATTATCTAGTATATAAAATTATTCTTTAATTTATCCAAATATGGGACAACGATAAAACTAAAGCGCGCCGCCAGCTGGCGGTCTTGCGGGCGTGGAAATGTCGTTGGGATGGTGGCGCTGGCGATGGAAGCCAGGAAGAAGAGTGGGGTACCTCTGTTGGCGACGAGCAGCTTGTGAATGGGGCGGTAGGGCAGCTTGGACTTGGTAGGCTTGGTGGGCGAGGAGGCCGAGGCATAGTGTCGTCGGCCCCAGGTTGTCTGGACCAACGACGAACCGCACGCCAGCGCAGGCGAGGCCTGCGTGATGATGGTAGAGGGCAGGGAGGCCGTCGCCAGCTGCCCTGCCGCGTATTGTCCACCACTCCTTCGAGCAACGTGAAGCATTGTTGGGTGCTGGGTGGTGTGGTGTGGTGCGATGTGGTGTGCTGTGTGGTGTGGAGGAGGAAGACAGGACCAAAAGTTGAGGGGCAAGGACGAGATAGCCGTGGTTCAGGCCCAAGAGTCGTGTGGTCCCAGAAGAGTCAGGCCCAGGGCGGTCGGGACGAGGTGTAACATGATAGGCCAAGCGCCAACATGTTTCGCCCATCCCAAATGTCCTGGGAAAAGCCGTGCAGCCCAAGAGCCGTGACCGCGGCCTCGCCCGGTCTGTGACTTTCCCACTAACTGCCCTTTTATTCTTTTCTTTTGCCTTTTCCTGCTGTTTTGCGGTAGCGGCCAGCACCCACCATTCATTCAGCGATTCGCATCGTGATTCGACCATGGTCACCGTTTTGTTGCTCATGTGAACTGTTTGCACAAAGGGGGATCACGGCCGTTTTGCCAAGGCACATCGCCACCGGTGGGAGGCCGCAGCGAGTCAGTACGTCAGGAGGCCGGGTTTTCTCTGCTTTTGTTTTTAATATTTTGAGCACAATTTGTGCAGCATTCCGAGCTTCCGATTTCTTTCCTTGCGCGGAAGTCCTTTTTCTCTTTGCAGGCGGGATTGTGTCTCCGTTCTTTGTTAAGTTGTTGATCTGTAGGCGACGATGAAGGGCAAGAGTATGTCCGGACCTCCTTCGCGGATGAGCCTTCTTTCCCTTTCTTCGATTGTAACAACGATTAACGATTCTCCCAAATCAAAATTGTGCAGAGAGGGCGAGTAAGCGGCTTACGCTCAAGAAGAAGTACAAGATCCTTCGCAAGGTGCGCGAGCACAAGAGGAAGGTCCGCAAGTCTGACAAGACGAGTACGTAAATCTTGGTCCATGGAGGATTAATTCCGGAAAATCGCAACCAATTTCATTTCAAACAACTGATTTCGAGATGATTTGCCAAATCGACACCAGACAAGAAGAAGGAGAAGGAGCCTGGAATCCCCAATGGTTATCCTTTCAAGGCCCAAGCCCTTGCGGCGCTCGAGCAGATGAAACTGAATGCAGAGCATGAGAAGGAGCTCGAAAAGCTGCAGCGCGCCAAGTTCCTGCAGGCCAAGCGTCAGCAGGCCATCGAGAAGCAGCGCAAGGTGCAGGAGGAGCTCAAGCTCAGGCAGGAGAAGTTCGAGCTGCGAGGTAAGCAAGCCCTCTTTTTCATACTTTCCAGTCACGGACCAAACCAACGTGCGCGCGCGTGTCCGTTCTCTCAACTCTTCTTCTTTATCCTTACGAAGGGTCGAAGCGAAAGATCTATGGGCGCTGCAGAGACGTGGCTGAAGAGGCGGACATCATCGTTGAGGTATATGGCGCTGTCTCAAGTTGTGCCGCTTCACCAGTGTCTTACCACCTTTTTTTTGTGTTCCCCGCCAGGTCCTTGACGCCCGCGATCCGCTCGGCTGCATCTCGCCGGAGGTGGAGAAGTGGATCCGATTCAACTACCCCGACAAGCTCTTCGTGCGCCTTCTCAACAAAATCGGTATAGTAATCCTGCTGGAGTCAACCTTCTGCGTTGTGCAACCCGTTCAATCAACGTGCGCGTAGCGATTATCTGATCCGAGTTCATGTGATGCATCCGATCAGACCTGGTGCCCAAGGAGTCTGTGCTCAGGTGGCTCTCTTATCTGCGAAACGAGCAGCCGGCTCTTGCGTTCAAGTGCCCTGTCAAGAAGAAGGAGAAGCGCATTCGCAGGCGCTTGCCTATTGTGTCAGGTATTCTCCTTGTCGGCACAGCTATGGCCACACTTACGCTGACTCTTTTGCTCTTGGCGCGGTGGTAATCTCGCCCTTCTCTCAAAATCAGAGCCCGTCGTGCACCGACTCACACCACACATGTGCCTGGGCCTCGATAACCTGGCGGAGCTTTGCAAGAACTACGCGGCTACGTTCGACGATAGCCGAACCGTGACCGTCGGTATTGTGGGCTGGCCCGGCGTAGGCAAGTCGTCACTCCTCACACAGCTCAAGACTCTTCAAGACCGGACTCTGACGGCCGAGGAGGGCGAGGTATCTATTGCTTCCCTACACCGCTGGCCACGCCTTTTTTTCCTCACGCTTTCCTGTGTATCAGGATTTCCACATCGCTGCCAACGTGCGAATTCTGGACTATGTGGGCCTTGTGGTCCCTTCGTCTGAGGTGTCGCCCATCGAACTTTCTCTCAGGGGCTGCATTCCGGCCGACAACGTCCCCAACCCCTTCGGCGCTGGTATGTGTCGCTGGCTGGGCTCCGCTGAGGCAGCTTGCAACCTCCGTACTGACGTTCGTATCATTCTTGCGGTGCGCAGCCGAGAAGATTTTGAGCCGAGTGAGCAAGGAGCAGATGCTTGAGACCTACAAGATCAGCATGTTCGAGAACACGCGCGAGTTCCTCGAGCTGGTGGCCAAGAAGGGTGGCAAGCAGTCCAAGGTGCCTCTTTCCCATCTTACCTGCAAGCATCTTACTGGTCTGCTGACCGTGCGCACCAACATACTATAGGGAGGCAAGCCGGACGTGACCGGAGCGGCGAAGCAGGTGATCAAGGACTGGACGCTGGGCAAGATCAAATTCTTCACGGAGCCGCCGGCGACGTCCACCTCCACTTCGACGTCTGCCAATGGCGACTGGCGCGCCAAGGTCAAGATGGCCGAGCTGCAGGCGGCCGAGGAGGCAAAAATCTTCCCGCTCCTCAAGAGCGGAACCCTGCCGTCGTTCACCAGCTACGGCGACGCGCAGCTGTTCAATCGGAAGGTGGAGGCCAAGTTTTTGAACTTCCTCGAGGGCCGGGAGATGGAAGAGGAGGCGAACGAAGACGAAATGGACGAGGTCAACGAAAACGGAGAAGACGAGGACGAAGACGACGATGAGGAGGAAGAAGAGGAAGATGACGAGGAAGAGGAGGTAAGCAACAAGAAGGGCAAGGGCAAGAAGGTGGTGACGACCAAGACAAGGAAGGCCAAGGAGGCCGCCAAGGGCGCGATGGCGCTGGAGGGCGATTTTGACTTCGCCACTGACTTCGTGGCCACCAGCGACGTCGCCGGCGGAGTTGTCGGTCTCGAGGAAGACGACGATGATGACTACGAAGACGATGATGAGGATGGCGAAGAAGAGGAAGAGGAAGACTCCGACTAAGTCTTGTGTTGTCTGGCCACTGGCAACCATAAAACCTGCTGGCTCCGCGGAGAAAGAGCTCTGGAATGCGCATTGTTTCGGTGGAATTTAGGGGTCTGGGCAAAAGAGAAAGCGCACAACCCGATGCCACTCGACGAAGAAGATGGAGGCGAAGCAGCAGCTGATCTCGCAATTCCAGGGCCTCACGGGCACCGATGCGGAGACGAGCCGATATCTTCTGGAATCCAACAATTGGAATGTTGAGGTAACAACCAATTGATCGCTCCTCGATTTTCTACTGAAAAGATTTCAGCTGATTTTGAATGACTAGGCGGCCATTGGTGCTTTTTTTGATGGAGGGGCGCGTGGAGCACCTCAGCCTCGACCCACGCCAACGCCCAACGCATCTTTTGCGCAGCAGCAGCCGACCAACACGGCGATGGGCAAGATTGCAACTATTTCAAGCGACGTAGATGAGCTCGAGAGGAAGAGGGGCGTGTTGGCGGGCGCGATCGATGAGCTGCCGACGGCACCTCGACAGGACACGAAAAAGCGAGCTGACGCGCTCCGGAAGAGCTGCTTGTTCAGCATTGAGGAGCTCATGCGACGGCTGGAGACGCTCGATGGCCTGAGCGTTGGAGGCGAAGAGGGGGCTCGCGCGGCACGAAAGGAGCTCGTTAACCGGCACGTGGACCCGCACCTGTGCATTGGGCGGTGTAGGTGAGTGCATGATCGCTGACTTGCCAGGGCAACTCTTTGCAGAATCCAGCGTGTCATGGGCAGCTACGATGAGCTGAAGGACAAGCGCTTGCCAGCAGTGTTGGCCAGCCTTTGAATGACCGAGATCAGATACGAGCGTAGGCGGTGTGCCACACGATTTTGAAGATAGACCGATTGTTTGCCACTCACGTGAGTCACCTTTCCGGTCGCACGCACACACACACCACACGACCCGACACACACGGACTGGCCTGGCGGGCCAGCCTCTATTTTTATCGAATTAAAAATTGAAGGGCAAATCTTTTGGCGCGAATCGTTTGAAGGAATCTCAACCTGCGAAAGCGGCAAGGAGAGGATGTCAGCCCTGCAGGCTGTGGAGAACTACCTGGCCGAGCTCAGCTTCCTAACTGTGGCTCAAAATGAAAATGCCTACGTCAATCCAACTGCGATTGTGCAAGATCTGCAGCAGGCGGTGATAGGCGAGATCAATGAGGACCAATTGGGTGCCGCCCGCTCGATGCTGTGCAAACTTGTGCAGGATCAATTGAGTGATCGCTTTAACTGTGAGCACCTCTCCCGTCTTGTGCAGGCCTGGTGTCCTCCCTCATCTTCACCGGCGAGAACTCCATCCTTCGATTTCTCGAGAAATCGGTCATGTTTCAGGTGCCCTCCTCCTGTACTACATGTTTGACACCGGTGACGCTCACCTGCAGCTGAAAACAGGACAAGAAGTTTGTAAAGACGAAGGAGAACATGCTCATCTTCCTTGACGAGTTCATCACCTTGCTTGGCAAGCGCGTACAGGACTATGCCTTGGACATCAAGGTATATACTTTCAGTTGAGTGCTGCGCCTGTTGGCTTATCCTCTTTCTTGTCCTCGGTGTGTTGTCTATCCCAGCAAACATGCCTCAACGTGTTCCGTCGGGAGCAATCCAACACGGTGAAGCAGGTCACATTCAGCCCCATCATCAAGCTAATCAAGCTCAAGCTCCACATCCTCGACGCCGACAAGCTCGGCGTGAAGGACATGTGCGAAATGTACGTTCGCTACTACGCATCTCTGTCGCTTTCGTTCCTTGCTCGTACTTACCTCCTCTCTTTTGTTTTGCCTACCAGGCTCATTCGCGAGTACATCAGCGGCAAAGCATCGCAGACAGGTTTGTCCCCACTCACTGGGTCTAGTTGTCGGGAACATAACGTCTTGTTTCCACAGTGAAAGCGAACATGCTGCAGCTGCTGGGCTTTCTGTGCGAGTCGTTTCCCGGCGCCATGTACCAACGATCCTCGCAGCTCCTGCAAATCTTCCTCGACAGCTTGAACAAGCAGTTCAAATCGGAGAAGCCAGACATGAAGATCATCTCCGGCGGAATACAGGGACTGTGCTCGCTTCTTGTCCACTTCGAACACAACTTTTTGGAAGGTACTACAAGTTGAAAAGCGTTTTATTCCCTGTTAGTACTAACAGTCGCTAACGCTTTGGTCCACCGTTCGTCGCTAAGTTCCCAAGAACGCTCAGCTTGTCTACAAGTACATAAGCCTTGCATTGGAGCCGCCTCCGCATCTTCTTCGCTACGAGATACCCAAGTGTACGATCGTGGCCCACGACTTGCATGTCCTTCACTCTACTAACTTACGTTCAATAACAGCCGCACTCAAATTCGTCACCACGCACGGTTTTCTCATCAAGGAGTATCTCACAGAAGACAGTGAGAAGATGTACAAGAGGTAAGGCACACTATTGCTAGCGCATCGTAGCTACGATGTATGTTACTTACAGGCACGACGCGTTCCTTCTCCATCACAGATTGGTTGCCCTCTGCACGCATAAAAATAGGAAGGTGCAGTACGCGGCATTCCCAGCGCTGAAGGTGTTCTTCAAGCAAGTCGCTGGCGAGCTCGTGTCCGGCAACCGAAGTTTTGAGAGCAACAAGGAGACCTTTAAGGTACACTACAGTGCTCTGCCCACCTTTCCTGTCCGATGCATAACTATGGTTGCTTCCTCTTTGATCACAACAGTTCTTCATGAAGAAGTTCTTCGAGCTGATCGACGGACAGACCGGAGGAGTCAACGAAGTGTCGATCGGCATCGTCGGCTTTGGTCACTTTGCTGCGCCCATCCAAATGTTTTTGGGCACCTACGAGCTGAAGAAGGTCCTCAACCGATTGTTTACGCTCAGCGAGCGATACATATCGAGGTACCTTCGCCACTAAATCGAGTGGTCTCAACATGATAAACACTAACCCCCACATCGTCCAGCTCTCCCGACCACATTGGCGATACGATCCAGCATCTCTCTGGGTTTATCCTTTCCTTCGCCAACATATTGCTGGAGCTAAACACCACCGATGCCGAGGAGCATTACCTGGACCATCTGGAGAAGGCCATCGGCGCGTTCTTCATCATCTTTCCACAGCTGTACAAAGGTGCGCCACCCACCTTTCTTAAGCTGATGATGTGTCGCCGATACTAACCCAACTCAACAGGGCCGCAGAGACAGGAGTACTACGAAGCCATATCTCGACTATTCATTTCTCTGTACCCCAAAGGCTCCGCCCTGTCCGATTTGCTATCCCGCATTGGTATCCGCCACAACTTTGGTCGGTGGCGCTTCGTCATTCACTCTTCGTCTTATGCGCTTCTATTTCTTGTTTGGCAGTCTTCCAGGGGCTCACGCTCACGTGCGCTCAGTCCCCCAACACTCCTCTGTATGGCCCCAGCGGGGAGCTCCGCCCGGAGCAGCAGTACTCCAGGCTCTGGCAAAATCTCCTTGAGCCCGTTCAAATACTTGACATCCAGTTCTCACCGGTACTTTCATCCTTTGCCATTTACAGTCAGTCAGCTCACTGAACGGTTCACCGCTTTGAAACTCACAGGAGAACTATCGAGATCTGCGCTCAACAATCTACGATCAGCTGATGCAAGGCATCATCAAGATGCTTCGACGCTTGAATATAGGCTACACCGTGCCCACCTCTGTCCCCCTGCAGCCCACCGCAGCAGGAGAAGCAGCCGCCGGCGACGACAAAGCGAAGGCGGCTGAGAACCAGACTGCGAAGAAAGGTATGCGCCCCAAACTCCATTTTTCCAGTCCTTTGCCCCACTCATTCCTCTTCGCGACGCGGTGCAGGTGACCTCAAGGACAAAGGCAAGGAGAAGGGAGAAGCCGACGCTGATGTCGAAAAGCCGGCCAAGCAGGAAGACCAAGATGACATCACATCAGAGAGCGACCCGACGGCTTCACTGCAGAACCTGCAGCCCAACATACCCAAGGACTACGAGCTCTTCCTCAACCTCGTCGAGTTCTGCAAGATGGTCTTGCTGCTCGAATCAGCAAACGCCAAGGACGGCGACATCGGCTCAACGCCGGCGGTCAAGACCGAGCCTGACATTGACGAAGCTGCGGTCAAACAGGAGGAAGGAGCAGAGAAAGACGGTATCCGCTCTGCCTCCTTCTCATCACGTATACTATGCTAACATGATGTACATTATACATCGCGTGTGCGGCCGCAGACAAGCGACCGAAGAAAGCGTTCTTCACTCGGTGGGTGTACCTCTTTGGCCGGGAGGTCATCTCTCGGTGCAATGAGTACCCGCTCGTTTCTGGTGCGTTCCATATCTTAACATCGCTTGTGTTGAGCTCTGACCCGAGTGTTCGTACCCGACAAAGGCTTCTACAAGCTTTTGAGCATCACCTTCAAGAACTGCGAGACTCTAAACTACTTCCAGGGCATCGCTGAAGTGCCCGCTCGCGAGGATAGGATGGAGGGCACGCAAGCGGTATTCTCTCATCTTGACCACATCCCTTTGCCAAGGGTTGCTCTATTCACAAGCGAAACCCTACAGGAGAGCTCGGGCGAGGTCGTCATCGTGCAGGACGACCTCGAAAACAAGCGTGTGTCAATGGTGCTCTTCAAGAAGTTCATTGCGGAAATACTCGTGCGCATACAACAGTACAAGGACGAGCTGCTCGCCGCGTGCATTGGTAAGACACCTCCACAGGCTCTAATTATCGAGTGATGCTGATAGAGGGTGCGCGTGAACAGAGCTGCTGCTCTCTGTGCCCAAGCAATTTGTGGAGCTGGATCGCTTGGTTCCTGCCATCCAGACAGCATTCAGGATTGGTCTCAGCTATATCCCCTTGGCCCAGGTGGGCCTCAACGCTCTTGAGCACTGGCTTGAGGTACGATCCTCACCTGGCCGTCCAGGTGGCGACAAGTTGGCTATCAACACCAGTGCTGCCTGACACGCACAACGTGTCCAGGTATTGCCCAAGGATATGGTGGCGCCACAGTTGGCCTACATTCTGCCATCGTTGAACGACTACCTCAGCAAGGATTGGCTTGAAACGCGGGAGAAGGCTCTGATGGCAGATTTGGCCTACGAATCTGCTGCGGGCGGTAGGAGGAACAGGGCCTACTACATCGAAAAGCTGATGAAGAAGGAGAAGCAAGGGAAGGTACCGCGCTAGCAATCTATATTGTGTTATGTAGGAAGGGGGCACCGCTTCCGTTGGCTTAGCTCGATTCCCCACATAGGAACCTGCCGCGGCGCTGCAATATCGCATCATCCGATTGCTTGGGCGGCTTGGCGGCGACAACATTCACCTCATCGGCGCTGTCAACTTGGCGGCTGCGGGAACCGAGTCCGAGATGGCATGGGACACCGTGCCTCGAGTCAAGTTCGCGGTCCCCTTCCACGACATGAAGTCGGAGATCTATCTGGACGCCCTGTTGCCACGCATCGTCGAGTTGGCCGAGAACGCTAGCGAGAGGCAGACAAAAGTGGCGGCCTGCGAGCTGCTCCATGCCGTCGTCCTGTACATGGTTGGCACCAATGCCCATTCCTCGCGACGAGACGAAGACGGGCCGGTACGCTGTGTGTCCTGTGTGTGTGTGTGTGTGTGTGTGTGTGTGTGTGTGTGTGTGTGTGTGTGTGTGTGTGTGTGTGTGTATGTGGAATCAGACTCCCTTCTACAAGATCTATCAGAAGATCTTCCCCTCGCTGATCCAGTTGGCTGTCGATATCGACCCCGTAACGCGCCAGCTGTTTGAACCCTTGCTCTTTCAGCTCATCCACTGGTTCACCAAGAACGCGACATTCGAAAATGCGGAAACCATGGCGCTCTTGGATGCTATTGTTGCTGTACTCCTTCCGTCCTCAATGCCAACACCCACGCGGCGCGGATTACTTATCAGGCATTCTTCCTCATCACCAGGCCGTGGGCAACGACACGGACGGTGCGCTCAGGGACTTTGCCGCGAAATGCTTGGCCGAGTTTTTGAAGTGGTCCATCAAGCAAACGACCACCAAGGTACCACAGGCGTCGATCATGAACAAATCGTGTAGCCACGGGCGTTCCTCAACACTTGTGCTTTGTCCACACAGAAACAACAGAAGGCAGCGGTGAACACCAAGTCGTTGCTCAAACGTCTGTACAGTTTGGCTCGTCATCCCAACCCGTATCGACGGTTGGGCAGCGCCTTGACCTTCCAGCAAATCTACCGGGTCTTCCGAATCGAGCCAAGCTTGGTACCTTCCCTCCCCCACGTATGCTCAGATTGAAGCGCCCTCATCTTCATGTGCCTGGTAGACGGACGTATTTGGCCTGGAGGTGCTGCACAACGTCATCTTCTCCCTCTCGCTGGCACATCATGACGACGCTTCTTTGGGAACGGCCGATCGCCTGGCCACCGTCATCCTCGCGTTCGCTCGGGTTTTAGCGCGCAACGCGAGCGCACTGCTCAAGCCCAACACGCAGCGCAGGCAGCACCCCGACCTGCGCGAGTTTATCGACTGGCTCTTTACGGTTCGGCCCTAGCTCCGCAACCCAATTCGAAACACCACCACTCACCGCTTGTTCTATCCCAACAGCAAACTGGAGCATTTGAGAGCCGCTGTAGGATGGAGTGCATGTCGCTCATGAACGTCTTGTGTCCTGCTCTTCCAGGTTCTTTTGCCTCATCAGATCGTGATGTAATAGTGCTGTGCTGACCTAGCTTATATGAACAGGTGTCAAGTCGGCGGGTGAGTGGATACAACAAAAGATCGAAGCCCACTCCAGGTCAATGCTCATCTCCATCTTCGAGGCGACGGAGAAGAAGATCAGGGTGCCGGCGGCCAACACCTTCTCGCGCGAGCGCATCCAGTACTGGCTCACCGGTTTGCATGCCAGCCTTGACTGTTACGTTTGGTTGTTCGCCGAAGGCTACGCTCCGCCGCAAATCATCCTCGACGGTACGCTGCAGCACTCCTCTCTCACGGCTGCGACATGCTTATCTACGGTTCACAGAGCCCGGACAAGGCGAGGGCGTGCACTCGCAACTGCTTTCGTCGCTGCGCCACTTCACCACCCACTTTGCCATTACAAGCGAGGTACAGGCGCCACTCGACGTTCGTCCTGTGTGAGTGTGCGTGCGATTTACCAGTCGCCAAACATCACGTGTTGTGCAGGAGGTCGCCCAAAGCGAGCGATTCAAATCGCTCACGCCGAGGGAATTGGAGACTTACAACGAGTTGAAGACGTCCGTCATCTCCAGGCTGTTCCACTTCTGGGTGATCCTGCTGGAAAAGTACTCCGATTCACGGTAACTTGGCACTACCCTTCCCTTGATTTAGATGCGTCCGGCTGAATGCTTACCCCCTTGGTGTCGACGCTGGGCGCCGCACCACAGAGCTTCATCCTCTGCTGCGTCAAAGGGAAAGGCCAAGGACAAGGCCGACGGGGCAGCGGGTTGGCTGGCAGATCAAGAGGAGTCGCACAACGCACACTTTTTCCGACTCTTGTTCAGCTGCATGCTGTGCCCAACGGCTGCCTCGATCGGATACACCTTTGATGAGCTCGAGCCCCGAGACGTCACCCAACCAGCCTCCGTGAGCGCAGGTACCTGCGTTGTGCCTACACACTAACCCAAGTCCTGTCGGCCTCACTATCACTCTTTCTACAGAGCCGAAGCCGGGTCAACCAGAGAAGGCCAAGGCCAGGGCCGCTGCTCCTCCGCTTCGCTCGTTGACGACTCGGCTGTCCAAGCTCCTCCAGATGCGCCTCCCCGAGAAGGTAAGAGCACCTTGTGTACATGGCGGACAGTTGTCGTTGCAGCTGTGACTCACGTGGACTTCTTTGTTGGGCTGTGGTAACAGACCTTGTCCTTGATGCGGCGGGAGCTACGCAATGTTCTCGCGCAGCCCGAACACGCCCTGCTGGCCGTCGACTTCTCTTCGCCCACCTTCAATATCCAGACCATAACTCTGCTGATTCATGGCTACGAGCAGCTTCACGAGTGCAAGCTGCTCATCCCCTACATGAGCTCGCCCTCGGGCAGCGCCAAGGCGTCGGCCCTCGGAGAGAGGTACCGCTCAACTAGTGCCAAAGAAGCCTTGTCCACTCACACGCGATGATGATGTCAGATTGATCACTGCAGTGTTCGACCATGCGTATAAGTATGACCCGCTGCAGCGCAGTGTCGCTGGTCATCTCCTTCAGCTGGCCTTGAGCTTGGACGTTTCGGTCAAGGCGCTGCTCAAGTTTCTGCTGGTGCGTACATCTGGCCGCCATGCTCCTTGGCTCGCGGACTCATTACTTTCGGCACACTATTCAGGACAAGACCGTGGTGCAGGAAATCGTGACACAGGACGGCACGCAAGAGGCCATCATATTGCCTGAGTCTACGCCAATGGATCACGACCAAGAAGCATCAGCCGCAGCGGCGCAACAGAACGAACCCACTCAGCAACAGGCCACCGGGGTGAAGCCCAAGAAGTCGACCAAGGGCGAACTGTTCTACAAGTACTTCCAGACGCAGGTCGACGCGCAGATACTCACCAAGTTCGAGGACTTCGTCAAGCCGCTCATGTCTCTGCTACCCAATCACCCGATCGTATTCCACATTCTGCTGAACCTGATCGACAAGCATATCAAGACCCGGGCAGTCACTCCAGTCTCACAGAGACGCGCCTTCTTGAGGTACTCGCCTGGTCTCCCTTCACGCGGTGGACCGAACCTGACCTTCTCCTTGCGCCAGTCTTCTCCTGGCTCACCTGCAGCGCCTGGGGGTGTGGACCCACGCCGACTCGTCCCGGGAGCAGAAGGAATGCGCGCTCGATTTCCTGCATAAGCTTCTCATGCTTGACTCCCACTTCATCCTCTCCTCGAGCAGCTCCTCTAGCACCAGCACCAGTATGCACCCTTGCACGCAATTCGTAGGCGCTCTCCCAAGTAGCTGATCGTGCGTGCTATTCTTGTTGTTCATCAGGTCCGCATGACACGGCCCCGCACGTTGTGCCCTTCCTGTGCGGCACGGTGGTGTCCTTCCTCGAGCGCACGCTGCCCCTGTCGTTCAAGAATCAGGTCTTTGACCTGCTCCCTTACCTATTCAACAAATACCTCCCTGAGGACCAGAGACGACTGGTACATATATCATCCACTCGAGCGAGCTCAGGCCTACAACCTTGGCGCGCTAGCACAAGCACTGATATTCTTTTTCTTTGCTCCACGCACCAGATCAAAGACAAGTTGGTTGAGGTTGCAATCTACGATTTTCCTACCAACTCCAAAGGTATCGTGATAAAACATTCTGCTCTCGGGAGTTGGACGATGTTGACGTAAGTCCGCCGTCCAGATGTGCCAAAGGGCTCGATAATCTTCACCGAATACATCAACGCCCTCAACAAACTGCTACGAGTGCTTGTACAAACGGGGAGCGTGGAACTGCTACACGTACTGTTTCCGATCCTGCGGGAGCCGAACCACGTGCACGAGGGGGCAATCGCTCAGGCTATCCAGGCCTTCATCACCCGCCTGTCTTCCGACGACGCGGCCGCAGAGGCAGCCTTCACCCTCTGTTTTGAAGCGTTCCTGGTATGTCGATACGTCGCTGTAGAGCGTTACTGTGCAACGACCTGATCCGTTACTTGCACGTACCGCAGGATGTGAGGAACCAGGACCATCTTCGCTTCACGCTGGTGACCGCGCTGTGCGTGCCGATCGTTCACGTGATGCCGACGTCGCTTCAGATCCAGATATTCAGCAAGCACATCTGCACGCTCATGGACATCGTTCTCAGCGGCGAGGAGAGCGATAAGAATGACAAGGGTCCAGCGGCCAAGAGCAAAGGTAGGGGGAAACTGTGGGACAGCCCGAGGGTTGAATGCGGGTGCTCATCATTCCTGATCTCTGCGTGCAGGAAGGGACAGTCAGATGGAGCTGGAGGAACAGAGCGAGGAAGAGCAAAGGAGCAGCCTTATTCAGCGCATATGTGCCTTCTCTCTGGTGGAGGCCCTCTACGCGTCTTTGCCTGGCAACACCATCAGGAAGTCCATCAACACCATCTACGCCAAGACCAAGCTCCGCAAGAAGGACGCTGATATCAAGGTATGTGCCGTACAGTTGTTTGTTACGCTGATGCGTGTCATTCATCCATTCTTTTTTTTTTTCTTCTTCTTCTTCCCCCACTCAGGGCAACGAGCTCACCAGCGACATCATGCGAGCAACGCATGCCATCTACACCCGCAAGGGAGTCAAGGAGGAGGCGCGAGATCGAGACGCATCGCAGAGCCAGGTGGAAGGGCTCGACGCCGAACCGGTGCTGGTGGAAGAATCCGGTGACGCCAAGGCGGACGAGAAGTCAGCCAAGGGTACTGCGTGAGCCAATTACTAGGACTATGGGGTTATCAGGAGGGACTGACTCCTTTTCACCTGCAGGGCCGTTGCAGCGACTGCTATTGGAGTTGAATCAAACCGCCTACTGCGCGTTGGCCTCGGTAATCCGCTGCACGCAAACAAAGGAAAACTTCTTCAACGTCTTCCTGTTCAAAGGTGAGCCCGGACCAACCTCACTCTGATGCTTGACCGCGTGGTGCTGTTCACTCAAATCTTTTCTGGCTGAACAGAGTCGTGGGACAACATCATCGATTTGAAGACGAGACATCAGTTCCCGGTGGAGACCAACTTCCCCGTGGCCCAGCAATTCGTGGCCTCGCTTCGCATTCAGAAAAAGGAGGGCGACATCAAGGGCAGTGCCGCCGGGAGGGCCGACAGACGCTACATGTCCTCGCAGTACTTCGCCGACAGCTCGCTCAGCCAAGACGTGTCGCAGAGCTCGTTCTTCGGCGGGGCCGAGGAGAACCAAGACTCCCAGACCAGCGAGGAGGTCATCCACGTGCCAGACAAAGCACAGGTGAAAACAGTCGAAGCCGATGCCGCTGCTAGTTCCGAGGGTAAGTGTCATCACACAGTTGGAGGCTAGCTGTGTGACTAACGTCTCCCGTGTGTCGTCTTCTGCACTATTCAGTGCCCGAGCTCGAGCTAGACGCGCTGAATAGCAACCCTTGCATGCCTGGCATCTTGGCCATCATCGACTATCTGGTCTCGCCAGACTTTGCCGCTGCCTCGGGTGGCGAGTCTCAGAAGGAGACCAGCAGCAGCGCGAAACAGAAGAGCAAGGAGAAGGAGGTTCCGAAGTGGATGGCCTTCCTGCTCGCCAAGATCACTGCAGCGGGTACAACGCCCCACGCCCAAGGCCTTTACAAAGCAGTTGACTGACTTACCAGCATCCAAACTGCCCAGAGACGCATGGTAACGTGCGACAATTCATCGCCAAGATAGTGCTCAACAGGCCTGACGTGTTCAAGGTACGCCGGGTGCCGCGCCGGCAGCTGCCCACATTGCGTGTAGCGGCATGGTTTGACTCACTCACACATTCCAAAAGGAATTCGCGTCGACGTGGTTCGAGCCGCTGGCGCGGTTGGCGGTCTCCAAGGACAACGGCGGGAGCGGGTTCAACTATTTCGTGCGCGACATCTGTCTCCTGTTCCTGCGTTGGAACCACTTCGCGCCTGCCGCCCACCAGAAACCGATTGTCAACGCATTCATGGTTCTTCCCTCATCCGTGACACCTCATCGATTTGTGCAGACACTGACGTGTGATGCTTTTCTTGTGGTAACACAGGAATACCTGATCCGGTCGGCAGCATATCCCAAGCCAACGGTCGGGCAGGCCAACATTGAAATCATCAAACTATTTTTCGAGCGGTGGAAGGGATGCTTTGATGTCTCCAAGGTCAGCGCCATGCCACTCTTGACATTGTGTTGTTCTGCCTGCTGACACTAGCAACGATCTCCACACCACCGCAGAAAATCATCGTTCGGTACATCTCATACGACCTCAAGAACAAGAACATGAAATTGTGCCGAGTGACGGGTCTGCAGCTTCTGGGGATCATCATCGCCAATGGTTTCCCCCCCTACGATCCCAAGAAGGACGGCGAGATCTCCGAGTTCAACTTCTTCGAACGGTATGCGAGTGGTCACTGCTTCCAGCGTCCACACCACACTTGAGCTCTTATCTTTGGTTGTTGCTCGGCGCGCCAGGTTGCTGTCCAACCTCACCATCCCGGTGAAGCAAGTCTACTGCGCAACAGCGGAGGTATGCGGACTTGCGCTGAAACAGCTGTGGGAGAAGAGACAGGCATCGGGCGAGGACGTGGATTCGGTACCATCTGCCTCGCTCACGAATGACAGTGTTTCTCCGGCCCTGATGTCTTATATGCTCGTATGTACTCCAGCAAGGAGACGGCTACTCGCAGTCGCAGTCGAGCCAGAGCTCGCGCCAAACGCACTTTGAGCAACTGCTCCAGGACCGGATCAATGGGATGTTCGCCAAGGCGCAGCACGAGCTCGTGTTGAACTGCCTGACACACGTCGCCATGCACTTTCCTCCGTTCCTGGACAAGTTCTTCCTTCGTCTCTTCGACACTTTGCCCAAGCTCACCAACGAATTGAAGGTAAGACCTGCCATCGGCCTTGCTGCCATCTCGATTATACAGAGGACATTGCTCTGACCCCGCGCACTTTATTTCCCCATAGGAAATGGCACTGCAGCTCATCCTGCTGCGAACGCAGAAGCCAGAAGCCGCGAAGGAAGACCACGCCGATCGGATGGACGAAGAGGCCCCACTTGCTGATAAGCGAGGCAAGGGCAAGGAGAAGGAGCAGCCGACGAGCAGCAGCGGCAGCGGTCACACATCGTTCCCCACCATCACCCAAACGCTTTCGCTCAGCGACGACTCGTCCACCCCCTCGGCCTCATCCTCCAAAGACCCGGCCCAGATGCTCTTCATTCGGCTGCAGCCGGCGCTCCCGCAGCTGCTCACGCACAGGGACGAGGACAGTCAGCTGCTCGTGATCAAGATCATCTACTCGCTCCTGCCCTCGCTCACCTACACGCACATCCTGTCCTTCCTGGAACCGCTGCTCTTGACCTTCGCCGCGCACAGCAACGACAGCCTGCGTGCGGCCTATTACGATATCATCGTGTGGCTCTACGAGAACAGCTACGAGCTCAAGGGCAGCGACCTGCTGCGCGAATATCTGCTGCGAGGTATTTTTATTCCTCTAGAGTTTTGGCAACTGCTACCATGACTGACTTATGAGGACAGGCCTTACGGACTCGGCCAAGGAAATCCGTGAAAAGCTGCTGGCGTTCTGGGACGATCAAGCCAGACTAGACTACGACTCAGTCAACCGGCTCAAGCAGACGCTCACGTTCGTTCTTGCCCCGCCCTCTTTCCCATGCCTGTGCTCATTCTTTTTTGGCCGATGTGCAGTACTCTGTATTCGCCCGATGTGGAGAGCAGTTGGCTGCATTACGCCACATATCTGCTCCTGAGCCAGACGACGCGATCACCCGACTTTGAACGGTACGTGCGCATGCGCCTGTGGTGCCGTTGTTACACCCTAGACAAGGTCACTCATCAAGTCGATGCCACCAGTACGCTCTTTGAGCCGTTGACGGACTGCGAGTTCAAGGAGTACAACCTGGACTTCTCGGGCCAAGGGCACAGCTTCTCGCACATGACGCCCTACTACTCCCAGGGCTCACAGCAGAGCCTGTCCCAGGGCTCCATGGACGACCTGTCAGCCTCGCAGGACGGCGGCGGTACAACACTCGCTTCTTCTCCGATCTCTGTCTTTGGGCCCTGCTTGGGCTCACCTCTGCGCCTCCGCTCTCTTCGCAGGGTTTGGTGGCTTGAGAGCAACGCAGACGGGCCACACCTACGGCACCAACGCGTCGGTGCTCTCCTCGTCGGTCGGGCTGGGGTTCAATTGGATGGAGCTCGGCCCGACACCCCTCGCCGGGGCCTCGACCCAAGGCGGCGGCGCTCCCTCGTCGCAAGCCAAGCGGAGCATGCACAAGCCGATGCCGGTTGCGACCTTTCGCCGGCCGATGGAAACACCCACTCAACCTGGCGCCGAGCCGTCCTCGACGCAAGGTGCGGTGACGTTCGCTGTGCCGGCTCTGCCGTCGTCTGGCCGCATCCCCCGGCGATTCGCTGCCGCACCTGCTGCGTCTCAAGGCGGCGATGTCCCCAGCAGCTCCCAGTCCAAGGACTACCACTACTCGCACTCGCAGTACCGCCGCCGCAAGAAGCGCGAAGCCACACGACTACGCCAGAAGGAAGCTCGCAAGTACGTCCATCTTATCTTTCGTGTTTGCGTCGCCATACGAGGCTGATGACGTTATGACGATCACCTCTCCAGGCAAAACATCAGCATCATCCGCAAGTACCGCGTGGGCGAGCTGCCCGACGTACAAATCAAGCCGTCCGAGCTCATCACTCCGTTGCAGGTCCTAGCGCAGAGGGACCCCTCGGTCGCGCGTATCGTCTTCTCATCGCTCTTCGAGGCCGTGCTCGCCAATGTGCCCGAGGACGAGAGGGAGGAGACACGCGATGAGGTGCAGGCCATGCTCCAACGGCTCCTCTCCCGGTACGCCAGGCCAACCAAAGCTGGGCTACATGGTGTTGACCTTTAGGTGTGTGTGTGTGTGACTTTTGAAGAACGCGCCACGATGCTGCGTTCGTGGCGTGCATTCATCGCATCTGCTTTCAAGAGAGCACACTCGTCACTGCCGACCAGGCGGCCAACAAGAAGACCAAGATGGAGTTCGAGATGCCACCTGCCCTCGTGGGCGATACCAGCATGAAGAGCCTCAACTTCCACACGGGCGTGATGCTGCTCGAAAAGCAGATTCTCAAGGTCGGCCTCACTTTCCTTGTTCTCTGCCCCAACATTCCCTCAGAGCTAACCATCCATCGATACGCTCGCCTGTCTCTTTTTGGCAGGGCACGACGAAGCGAGTGGCCAAGCGCAGGAAGGGTCCTTCCCAGCAAAGCAGGCCCACGGACACGCTCCAGGATGCGTGGGGCCAACTTGCCCGCCTTTACAAGTACGTGTGCCCGCCCGTGATTGGTGCCCGAAGAAATAAGAATAAGACGCTAACCACTTGTGCGCGCGCTCCACTCCAGGTCTTTGGGCGAGGAGGACGTGCTGCTGGGCCTGTACGAAAAGCACATCAGCAGGCAGCAGCTCACCAAGCAGGCGCTGGAGGCCGAGCTGCAGGGCGACTACATCAAGGCGCTCAACATCTACGAGGAGGCCACCCAGCACGCTGCCGAAGGCAAGGACTGGGGCCAGGATGAAGGTCCCAACCACTCGCCTCCCCTGCCTTTCCGCTGGGACAGGCACAGGCCTGGATTGCTGAGGAAATATTTTTGTTTCTTTATATCTGTATATATCACCTCCGTGCAGAGGGTGGAGCAGCTCCGAGCGAGCAAGAGATGGACCTGTGGGAAAACGGTCGCCTGGAGTGTCTGGCCAAGCTCACCAAGTGGGACGACCTGGCGGCCAACACCCTCGAGGAAGTCGAGCACGACACCAATCGGTAACGTACTTGGCCCTGTGCGCGCTTGAACGTGTGCGTGTGCTCATTGCCGAGTGCGCACAGGCTGTTCGAGGACCGCTACGCCGACCCCTACCTGTCCTACTTCATCGTATCTCACTCCAAGGTGAAGCAACGCTGGCCGGACCTGTGGCAGTTCGTTGACACGGCCAACAACGCCCCACCCGCGAGTACTACTACACTCCCGCCATAACCAAAATCGGCAACTGGCAATGATCTAATCCGCTGCCATTCGCGTGCGTCATGTAGATGGCTGGCGGTCCAAGCTGGAATCGGAGTTCTTGCCTGAGTTGGCGCTCGTGTCGGTTACGAGAGACGACCTGGATCGAGCGCGCTACTACATCAACCAGTACTTTGCGCATTTCCTGTCCAAGTGGGCCTCTCTCCATCCGCTGGCGCACGCCGGCCGCCACCTCAAGCTCCAGTCCGTGCAGCGAGTAGTCGAGCTTGAAGAGTTCCTCGATTTTGTAAGGTATGTACACGCACAAGCCACGCGACACACACACACCGCTTGGTATGATGTGGCAGCGCGCTACAACTTATCTGCACTATGTGGCGTTCGTTCATGTCTTAGGGATGACGAAGAGCTGAACTTTGCTACACCTGCACGTGTGGAGAAGCTACTCACCACCTGGCGCGCGCGGTGGCCCTCGCCCAAGTCGGACTCGATCAACGTGTGGGACGACGTGGTAACCACGCGAGCCCTTCTCCTCGAGAAGCTCAACGAACGCTTCGCCAAGTACTGGGAGAAGGAGGTGTCCCGCTTCGAGCGCCTGATCGAGGGCAGAAGCGAGGCCGGTTCATCGGGCACCGAAGCCGCCGCCGCTACTGGCCACCCGGTGAAGCGCGAACGGACGGACGATGACGAGAACGAGAACGAGGACATGGTGATCGTGGAGACACAGGGCGTCCGCACTCTCAAGCGGGTGAAGCAGCACCTGCTGGGCGAACGCGAGGCCTTCTATCGGCAGATGGCCGACGGAGCGCGCAAGCAGGCCAACTTCTACGTGGCTGACATGTACATGAAGCTGTCGCTCAAGGCCGGCAAGGCGCTGCAGGTGCGCCACACCCTTTTTGCTGGCTCGCACCAATCGCAACTTACACCGCCACACTTCGTCTTCTTACAACGCAGGCATTCGGCGACGAGAGCGCATCGGCATTCAACTTCTCCTTCTTCCATTCACTCGTCAAGCTCTACTGCCTGAAGGCCAAGTACCGCTCCGTCCTTGAGCGAGTGCTTTCTGTCGTTACTGCGCACTAACGTCGTTCGACGATTGTTTGCAGATCGGCGTTGGGGAGCAGCACCGAGGAGGGCATGGACAAGTTCATCAAGGCACTCCGATTCGTGTTGGGCAAGCAGCACGAACAGGCCATTCACGATGATGCCGAGAGTGCACGTCGATACCACATCCTCATGGGCCGGCTCTACCAGCAGCTCTCGGACTTGACCCTGGAACATCCCATCGAGATGCTCAAATGCATGCAGGTACACACCACCACACCAAACCACACACACAACACGGCATACTGACATTTAGCGGCGTGGTGTATGGCAGGCCAACGGTATGGACCAACTGTTCCAACTCGGCGACAGTCAAGGAAGCCAGAGCCAGGGCAAGGACAAGGGCAAGAGCAAGGCAGATGCCGAGCTGGCCGAGGCCTATCGCCTCGAGGGAAAGCTTACGAGAAGGTCTGTCACTACCGGCATGCCCTGGCCCAGGGGGAGTTAGTACAGTGAACCAAGTAACCGACTGTGTGTGCTGCTTGTCTCTCCCTCCAGAGCCTACAAGGCATTCCACGACGCGGCCAAGGTCACTGGCGCTGTGGACAAAGATGGCATCGGCTCGGCCAAGGCGCACTACCAGCTGGCCAAGTTCTGTGACGACCAACTCAAACATCTGGAAGCCAAGGAGCAGTCCGAAGGCGCTCTCGATGTACGTTCTTTTCAGCAACCTCTGGTGCCAGTTCTGACGCCAGCACGTCGTGTGGGGTGTCAACAATCTCATGCATTGACGTGAAATCATGTGAACGCAGGAAACGAAGGAGAAGCAGCGACAAGCCTATTCCGCTATCGTGATCGACAACACCCTGCAAGCCATGCGTCTGCAGAACTCCCACGCAGGTACCTCCTACCACCACTGCTCTATCTATCCCTCCCTTTGCTTTCACCACAGTTCGTCGCAAACCACGGCAGCAACTAATTCCTGCCGGTCGTGGCGGCCAACCAACAGCGGACCGGTTCCCTCGGCTGCTCGAGATACTGTCGACCAGGTCAGGCCAGGCCATCGGCAAGAAGATCTTCATGCAGGAGTCCAAGAAGGTGCCGTGCTGGATGTTCATCCGCTGGATCTCGCAGATGATGGCCCTGCTCGACAAGGAGGAAGGCCCCTGCGTCGTGCCCATCCTCACCGAGATCGCGCGCGAGTACCCCCAGGTACCACCCCATCCCCGCTGCTCTGAATACACGCCCACGCCCACGCCCACGCACGCCACCACACACGCACCACACACGCACCACCACACACGATGATTAACCGCTGCGCACAGGCCCTTTACTTCCCGTTCCGTATCAGTACGGAGAGCTTTGCGGAGAGCGCGAGCGAGTCGGTGGCGCAGGTGATCGCACCACTGAAAAAACTGCTGCACAACACGCTGCTCGACCGGTTCGTGGACTCGCTCGAGAAGCTCACCAACCCGGAGCACCGGTGGAAGGACTGGACCGAGGAGCTGATGCCGCTGCTGCGCGACACCCGCCGCGACCCGAAGCAGCTCAAGGCCCTGTTCGCCGCCATCCACAGGGACGTGTTCGACCCCAAGCAGCCGGGCCTGGGTGCCTACAACAAAAAGTTCGCCGCCAACTGGGAGCCCCTTTTCAAGTCCGCCTTCGGCGCCGATGGCAGCACGCTCGTGCGAATGTACGTTGACACCTCTCGTCCCACGCGTGTCGCGTGTCGCGTGTCGCGTGTTATGTGCGTGAGCTGTGTGAGGTGGGCTCACTTAGAGTCGCGGCCTGCAGGAAATACACCGACTTTGCCAAACTGCGAGCCGAGCTGTGGGGCAAGATGGAGAAGAAGCTCGAACCCAAGCGCACTCAGGCCATGAAGCTACAGGACTTCTCCACCTGGCTCGCCGAGTTTGAGCAGGGCGACCTCTCCTCGCCCGAGGTTCGCATTCCTTCCCTTCAGCACACAACACACAGACACACCTCTGCCGTTTTCCTCAAATTTTGTGGTGCACATTGCGTTACAGTTCATCGAGCTGCCCGGACAGTACAGCGGGCTGTGCAAACCGCAGCCGGAGCTGCACGTGCGGGTGTCGAGCTTCGATCCCAAGATCCTGGTCATGGGCTCGCTCCGTCGGCCCAAGCGCCTCAAGATTCACGGCAACGACGAGAAGGACTACCCGTACCTCGTCAAGGGTGGAGAAGATCTTCGGCTCGATCAGCGCGTGCAACAGGTAATAATAGAGCTCGTTGCCGTCGTCGTCATTCTCGTCGTCCTCCTTGTCGTTGTTGTTGTTGTTGTTGTTGTTCATTGCTTGCTAACAGAAAGCGTTTGTGTTCCGTCCAGCTGTTCTCGGTGATGAACGAGATCTTCATTCACACGCCAGCCACGTGCAAGCGGCGCCTGGCGATCAAGACCTACCAGGTGGTGCCCATGACTGGCAAGGTGGGCATGATCGAATGGCTCAACGACACGCGCCCGCTCAAGGCATGGACCCCCTCACTCTTTACCCCCTTTTGCCGACCGCGTGCGCGTGCGTTTGCGTGTACGTGTGACCCGCACTTACCTGACCACACTCCCTCATCAGGAAATTGTGGAGGAGGAACTGGCGCGAGACGAGCGCAAGCGCAAGGACGAGGTGTCGATCCTCAGGATTCCCGCTGCGCAGGCACACAACCAATGGATACAGTCCTACGCGTCCAAGGCTGCTCAGAAGACGCTGACCGGTCTTTACTACGGTAATGACCACCACACACACCAACACACACACACCATGCATAACCGTTGTGTGCGTGTGTGACAGCCATGTTTACGAACGCCACACGTGAGGATACGATCAAGAAGGTGGCATCGACGGACGCCATGGTGCGGTGGGACCTCCTCAAGCGCGGCATCCAGGCCCTGTCCAAGTCGCCCGAAGCCTACCTGGCCATTCGCGCCCAGTTCGCCCGCACCCTGTCCACGTTCAACGTCGCCTCCTACATCATCGGTATCGGTGACAGGCACTTGGAGAATTTCTTGTTGGACCACAAAACGTACGTTGACCACCTCCACTCTGGCTTTTGGGCGGTGGTTTGCGTGGGTGCTGACGATCTGCCGCTGATTCACCACACACCAGTGGCGGCCTGATCGGTATCGATTTCGGACACGCCTTCGGCTCGGCGACGCAGTTCCTGCCGATCCCGGAGCTGATTCCCTTCCGGCTCACCCGGCAGCTGACCAACTTCCTGCTGCCGCTCGACGCCGACGGTCTACTCAAACACAACATGGTCCACACCATGTCCGGTACCTACCTCTCCCTCCGTTCATCATTGTGCGCATAAGCTGGTTCCTGCCTAACAAATGCCATGAACTGTTCTTTATCAGCTCTTGCGGAGAACAGGGACATGCTGCTGAACGTCATGGACGTGTTCATCAAGGAGCCCCTCATGGACTGGGAGAAGCTCGCTCGACGGCTTGTAAGAGAACAAAATGTACTCGTCACCGGCACCATGCAATCAACACACACAGACCCGGATGTTGTTCAATCTTAACTCATCGTTTGGTGCTTGCTGCAGGAGGATGATGAAGAGAACGAGGATTCGCAGTCGTGGTTCCCCAAGGAGAAGATCGCGATCGCCAAGAAGAAGCTTGAGGGACACAACCCGGCCCACATCACCACCGAGGAGCTCGCCAAGTCAGTCCACGCCCAAGCGCCCTACCTGGCTGATCTGAAGAGGATCGTGCGCGGCGTGCCCAAGGACAACGTCCGTGCCCGCATCGGCGAGAAGTGCAGCAGTGTCAAGGAGCAGGTCGACTGCCTCGTCGACCAGGCCACCGACCCCAACATCCTTGGCCGCACCTACGGTGGGTGGGCTCCGTGGGTCTGACAAAACTCTGGCGAGTCTTTCGGCGCCAATTTTTGTGTTTTGTTTTTGAACAAAGAAACAACGCTACATCGTGAACGATCTACAGCATTTCTGTGCGTCTGCTCGCCATGAGCTCTGCCAAGTCCTCAGCCGTAAAGCGAAAGTCCACGACAAAGCGTGGAAGTACGTTCCCCAGCTGGCTGGATGCATTGCGCTCCTGTCAAATCTGAGCTTCGCATTTGATAGAGGCCAAGACGGGCACAGCCAAAGATCATGCAGCCCCAGAATGCAGGTTTGTTACCCTTTATTGATTTGAATTCTCAATCTGAGACCTCACGGAGTTGCTGTCAATCACAGAGTCATCCCTGAGGTGAAGGACTACTGTCAGTCAAATCAACACACTGGCATTGTTGTGGTGAATCATGGACCCTATGTCATTGAGATCTGCACTCATGTCAAAGACAACCTATGATGAGCAATAATCAACTTCTCCACCAAGACAACCCACTCAAAGTACTTTCTGCTGGTTTGTGATGCAACAGTCACCTGCCTCAATGTGCATGTCAATCTTGATGCCAACAAGTTCAACGTGTGGGAGCTGAGTCTGCGCAAGGAAACAGAGGAGACCCTGGGTGAGAGAGTCGCCACTCTCTCACTCATACAAAAGGACCTCACCCCATGTGTGACTCCATTAAGAGCAAGACAACTCCTGGTACGCAAGCCCTGGTATCCATTGTGCATACCTGGACCATGGATTGTCATTTAACTTTGCTTGTGTTTTCCCCTTAAAAGAGGCCGGCTAGCGCCCCAGCAGCTGTTCCTGCCAAAAGAGGAGGACAGAAAAGCACCAATCGACCTGTGGATCGAGTGGCACCTGCGGAAAGACGTGGCGAGTGACTAAAGTGTAAAGAAAACCCCCAAGGGGCACAGGAAGAATATCTACAGGCAGATCTTTCACGTTTCTCTCTTCAGTCTGGCTAGTCTGCCTTGGCGCACTTGGCCTTGGGCACGGCGATTTGGTCTATGGCGGCGAGTCGTTCTGTGAGTGTTGGGTGCGAGTTGTGGTACATCGAGTAGTACGAGTCCACCACGAATGATGACAGGTTCTCCGCGTGCGTCTTAATCAGCGCATCTGGAGAAAACATCAACCAACACGAAAAGGCTCAACGTCAATACTCCCTGGCTCTCGCGTACGGTGTGCACGGTAACGCATACCACTGAGCGCGTAGTGGCCCTGCCGGACGGCAAAAGCGTCGGCCTGGTACTCAAAATGTCGAGACAGGACGTTCTGGAAGAAGCCGATGAAGTGGGCGGCAGGCTCGAAGATAAATGAGAACAACGTCAGGCCGATGAACACCTAACACACCACACACACACCGCTGTCAGCGTGCGTCTATGGATGGGGCCTTCTTTGGTCTTACCGGCTGGGTGGAGAAGCCGAAGCTGGTGTAGAGGTCGGTTGAGTTGATCATCGTGCCAAAGAGGTAGAAGTAGACGAAGATGTTGATCTCCGACAGGATCAAGTTCTGTAAGTTGTGGTTGAGGAACCAATGGCCTGTTCGTTTCCCACAAAGCCACAAACGGCCCGTCATCAGCGAACCGAGGCACCGACGACGTTGGTCGTGATGTGGGGTGGAGAGTGGGTTACCGAGCTCGTGGGCTAGAATGGCGAGGATCCCGTCTTTGTCCACCTGCTCCAGGATCGTATCATACAGTACGATGCGCTTGTTCTTCCAGAAGCCATAGAAGTAGGCCTGTGCAAGAACGTCAATTCCAACATTGAGGGTCAACACACCAAGCTTTGGGTCTCGGTCAACGGGGATGAGGCTAGGCCCCGGGGAGACGCACATTGCTGTGGCTCGAGCGCGTAGAGCCGTCCACGACGAACAGGTTGGTCAGAGGAAAGCGGTTCTGTTGTCGCACCATTTGGTGAGGGACAACGTCTACAATTTGTTGGTGAAAGAAATGCCGCCGAGCGGCAAAGGCGCACCTGCAGTGCAAGCTGGTTGATGGCCGTTCGGAGCTCGCCCTCCTCCAGGGGAGTGAACTTGTTGAACAGAGGAGCTGCGAGGAGCCACCAAACGAGACGTGTGCGGGTTCAGCGTTAACCACGCCCAACGGAAAGAAAGGGCAACAGGACAAAGGACCAACGTACCGATGACGTGAGGGTAGACGGCCATCAGGAAGAAGCTCATAACCGACACGAAAAGCCACACATCTGTGGACAAACGCGTTCGTGTGAGACTCAGCCGAACCATTACAACAACAACGAAGGGGGGAAAGAGTTCGAGGGAGCAAACAGCGTACAGAAGTAGAAGTGGGGTCCGCCCCATGTGATGATCTGGAGGATGCCCAGCAGGAGCGGCAGGCCCAGCACGGCCATTAGGCCCATGGACTTGAGCTGGTCGAGGACGAACAGCTGCAGGCGTGCATGGACCACGCGACGGTCAACGGCACGCGACAAAGCCAAGAGCTCAGCAGAGACTGGTGGTGGTACCGAGAGGGTCTGCTTGTTGAAGCCGAACTGCTGCTCGATGACGAAGGTTGAGTAGAGCTCAAAGGGCAGGTGGATGAGCGTCGAGTATAACTCGGCGATGACGATGAAGGCGACCGATTGCCACAGTTCGCTGTCGCCCAGGCCCGCCCACTGCGCCACGTCGGCCGACACTCCCCATAACTGGTCGTGTTGATCACCACGCAATGCGTGTAGCGCGCATCGCGTTAATACGTTATATGTACAGTTGTGTAACTGCTACAGGGGCCGAGCTGGGGCAGGTGGAGTGTGGTACCCAGGGCATGGCGCCAAAGATCATGAGGGCCAGACTGTGCACGAACATGATGGTCGATTCCACGAAGTCGAACGAACTGCAGAACGCCGTCAGACGGCGGCAGAAGAAAATGGACGTTGAAGAGGCCAAGGCAGAGAGGGGGGAAGGAGTGGGGCGGGGGCTACCTTCGCGTGAGGCCATACTTCTGAGATTTGTCAAAGACTTCTTGCTTTACGGCAGAGGCGACCTCGGCGGGGACGGTCCGTACGTGAAAGCAGCGGTGCTGCCGCACGCTCAGCCACGTCTCCACGACAAAGGACACCACCGAGAAGCCTTGCGAGGATTGATTTCAGTGAGTGGGCGCAACATATGGCTGGGTGCGAGGGCATGACAGGAGGAGTACCAAGAAAGAACTCAAAGTAGGGCACCATCGTGCAGGGGAATCTTGGTGGAGATGGATTGAACAGAAGTAAAATGTGGAAGCAACTTCTTCTGTTGCAAGATCCTTTACGCTGCACTGTTTGAAGTCTGAATGTGAGAGATACTGTGCAGTAGTGTTATGCCGGGAGTTACGGAGAAGCAGGCTGTCTTGACACGTCCCTCCACAAAGAACGTTCAAAATGGTCAAGAAGAAAACAAATAATTTCTCGCGCCAGCGAAAATGGCGGGCTGGCCCTGGTTCTGGTGAAGGCACAGGGAAAAGGCCTGTGTAACTGCCAGGCCTGTGTATGTTCATTTTCCACACGAACGGTAAATGTGGGTGGCCTCCTGACGCCTTGGGAGCTCGCCCACCAGTACTTCTGGTGCGGACAACAGGGTCTGCTGCGGCAGCCCCGGCGAGCAACTTCGCCGCTTTAGACACCGCCACGGTGACTGCTATAACACAAGCCAATCACGTCGTTGGCCTCTTTTGGTAGCCTTTTGTCTTGTCTGGAATGCTTTAATTTTAAAGCTCACCATAGTTGAAATTTTTGTCCATTCCCAAAAACGGCACGCGCTGTTTTCCGCGGAGGCACGAGATCACCACCAGCTCTCGACATAAATAGCAGGTTCGGCGCGAGCCCGTCTTTTTCTTTTTCTCTCCTCCCCTCCACACACCTCTCCTTCACCCACCACCCTGCACAGCCTCTACACGTCAACGCGTAGGTCTGTGTCAAGCTGTCAATAAACTGTACCAACAACAACAACCACTCTCAGAGTTAGATCAACTTCTACACCACCGCTACTACTTCATCTTTTCGTGCGCTACTCGATTAATAGATGAAGTTCGGCAAACATCTGCTGTCTTCGGCGTTGCCGGCATGGCTCGCCTCCTACCTTGACTATAAGGCCCTCAAGCGGGCCATCAAAGTGCAGGCTCAAACAGGTTCTTTCCGTTTACCGCCACAGATCAGATCGATTCGTCTGCGCCCCAAGACGCGGCCGGCGTGTTACGACAATCAACTTACCTTGGTGATTTGTGGCTTGTGCAGGCGACACCAGCCTCTTTGACACCCTTCTTTCGGCCGAGATCAAGAAAGCCGACGCGTTCTACAAGGCGCGGGAGGAAGATCTGTTGCAGCAGTTTTCTGTTCTCATCGAAAGGTACTCCCGTCCACTGATCGCTGGCTCGCGACTTCTTCGTAGCCTCGCATTTGTGACATTGTGTGTGAGAGATGGGGCACACAAATAATGTAATATTATTTGATTTCGTAACGCTTTTCCGCTTGATCGGGGTTTTTCTTACGGCTCCGGAAGATTAGATTGCTGACGTGTTTTTTTTTGATTTTCAAAAATCTCAATAGGCCCGGAAGCAAGCGTCCGTCGGCGGATGAGAAGACACCACTGCTCAAGAAGGGCTCTAGCAAGAGCGACGTTAGTGCTGATGCTTCCGGCGAAGCCTGGCGAAGCATGTCCCGCGAGGAAGTGCTGCAACGTACGTCGTCTGCCGGCGCCCTCTCGGGTAGTAGTAGTCAAGCTCAAGGCTCACTTACTATCTGTCTTTTTGCCATGCAGGTCTTGACGAAGTTGAGGCCCTCGCCACCAACCTTCTGAAGTTCTCCGCGCTCAATTATACGGGTGTCTCCAAGTCGCTGAAGAAGAGCTTCAAGAAGACTGGTATTAGCTCCGAAGATGCCTGGTTGCCCCGTCTCCACCAGACCCACTTCTTTGTCTCCCGCAAGTGCGACGAGGTGCTCACCAAGACCACGCTGATCCGCCGAGAGGTATGTACCTTACCGCTTGTCGCAACGTCATCAACTCTTCGTAGGTACTCATTATTGTAACTCTACTTCCTCCAGCTCAAGGAAGATGACCGAGTGGCTGCCAAGAAGAAGATCGCGCAGGGCGGCAATGGCGGCTCATCGTCCTCTTCCTCGGTCGATGCTGCCGACGAGCAGGCGCCCTCTCTGTGGGCGTTCATCCTTGGCACTTTCATCCACCAGATAGCGGACAACGCCAACAAGCTGGTGGTGCCACTCGTCTACTTGCAGATCACCAGCGTCGGAATCATGTCCATCCTCACGGGCGTGATGACGCTTCTCCAAACATTCGGGACGTTGCCGGCTGGTCGGTGGTCCTCGATGATCGGACCCAAGGCGCTCATTCAGTGGATCACCCTCGGCAGAGCCCTCCTCACCACCGCTTTGGCCGTCGTGTTCTTCTTCTTCTCGACGGGAGTTTTGCACTCTGGCCTCACGCTCTTCCTGGTCACTCTGATCACGAGCGCTGACTGGTTCATTCGAGGTAATCTCTTTGCGCCGGTGGAGTTGGAAAAGGTCAGTTGGTTGTTGACGATGTGGTGTGCGTGGTTTGCAGGTGCTATTGATACGGCGCGTAACGTGCTCCCGATGGCCTACTCGCAGAACAGCAAGAAGATGCTGGATGAAATCAACATCCGCTTTTTCACCGTTTTCGAGTTGGGTGCTCTCGTCGGTCCGGTTGTCCAGGTACCGTGCACCGCCTTCCAAACCGGACACCGCGAGGGCTTATTATTCGACTGACCGACATCTATCATCGCAGGGCATCATTCTTGCTCTGGGCTGGGGCCTTGCGGTCACTCTGTGGGTGCCCGTTGTCTTCCTCGTGCTCAACCTCGTGGTGAACTTCTGGATCCCCGAAGCAGACTCGAGCAAGTACTCGTTCCTTCAGTCCAAGGACAACGAAACCGAAGGCGAGAAGAAGAAGAAGAAGCCCAGCCTTCTCGAATCCTACGTGCGTGGCATCAAGGAGTGCATCGATCCCACCATCGGTAGGCCTGCCTTTCTTTCCTCCTGGCCGCAAGCTGTGTCCTCGTTACAATTATTGAGCTCCTCGTGCCTCTTGCTCTTCACCTCGTGCTGCCTCCAGGTCTTCTCTTCATTTTGGTCATCCTGCTTCAGCTCAACAAGATTCGCTTGGTCATCCCGCAAATCATTGCCGTCGAGCTTTTCAACGACGACTCGTACGCTGCCTGGATCTTCAGCACCTACTCGCTGGGTGGTGTCATCGGTACGTGGCCTTCATCCATTTCGGCATTTTGCTCTGTGCGTCCGTTGGTCGGCATCACGCTGAAGAGCTGCAACCTTCTCGCAACAATAGGCAGTGGAGTGTACGCTTTGGTCAAGAACACCTTCACGCCGGCGACGAACATGGTCTTTGCCTCCACCGGCGTCCTCATCCTCGCTGTCAGTTGGTGGCCCGCTCTTGCACAGGCTTCCATCCTCCCGTTCATCTCGCCCAAGGACGAGTGGCTGCTTTGGGTGCTCTTGGGTACGGCCCTCCTTCCCTCCGTGCCCTGAACCGCGCTCCTGACTGCAGCCACGTGCACACCACTCTAGGTGCCATGCTCTTCTCCATCGTGAAGCAGTCGGCGCGCACCTCGCTGCAGTCGATCTTCCAGTATGCCCTCAAGGATTCCAAGTCCGCTGCGGACATCATGGCTCTCAACCGATTCGGCGTGAACGGCCTGGGTACGTCTTGCTTTCTCACTTCTTCCACACTTCCACAATATATCGCCCGTCTGCTAGTCGCTGACAGTCCCCATTATTGTTTGCACCCAGCCACTGGCCTCCGCTTCGCCCTGGGTATTCCTTTCATCTTCCTCTCGGTCACCACCGCGTTCCTTTCGATCTCGGGTGGTCTTGCGGTGATCGCGACCGTGATGTTCATCGGCACCTACCTGTTGACCAAGTACGCCGTCAGCGTCTCCACTCCTTTCGGTGCCACGCCTCTCGACCTAACCCCAGGTTCTCCTCCGCACCTCCAGGCTGCCCATCAACAACCAGAACCTCAAGAAGGACAAGGACGAGAAGAAGAAGGAGGAGAAGGACGTCGACGATTCCGAAGACGAGGACAAGAAGATCAAGAAGATCAAAAAGAGGAAGCCCTCCAAGAAGCTGAACAGGAAGCTCTCCGACGAGGAGATCGCGCAGCTCGTCGACATCCCCAAGGACACTGGCGTACTGATTGTTTTCGAAGGTTTGCCCAACGCCGTGACGCCGAGCGCTCCGCATCAGATTATTGACGTCAGCTTTTATTCGATAGGTCTGGACGGCGCGGGCAAGTCTACGCAGGTGGAACGCCTCAAGTCGTTCATGCAGGGCGAGGGCTACGTGTCGCTGGTCACCACGTGGAGCAAGTCTGCACACCACTACGATCTCATCAGGCAGCTCAAGCGGCAGACCCCCATGCGGAGCATCCTGCTCACCGTCGTCCAGGCCATGGATTTCCAGCAAATGATCAAGCAGGACGTCATTCCTGCCCTCCGCGCCAAGAAGGTTCGTTCAGCCGTCGCATTCCACAAATTCCCTGGTGAATCGGTCGCTAAACCGTTCTTTCAACACCAACCCAGGTTGTGCTGTGCGATCGGTACTTCTACACCGGTATCGCCCGTGGTGTTGCCCGCGGCCTCAGCAAGACGTGGCTCAGGCAGCTCTTCACGGCCGACGTGGTATGCCTGCTCTTCGCGTTTACATTTGGCTGAGAGCGACCCGAGGCTAATCCGTAATGTGCACGCTGCAGAACTTGGAGCCCGACCTTGTGCTCTACCACCAGTGCGTGGCCGCTGTTGCCGTCTCTCGCGTGCTGTCCCGCTCCAACTCCAACACGGCCCAGCTGTCGGACGACTCCATGACCCACCGCGTCATTGTCACCCTCAAGTCCGAGGATGGTACGTCTCTGTTACCCTCAACTGCCGACCAAATCGTCGTTCATTTAATCTTTTTTTCTTCCGTCCCATTGGCACAGGCGGAGACAAGAGCAGGGACCTGAGCGCCGCGAGGATTTCGGTCTACGAGGCTGGTCTGGATGTGGCCAACCCCGACCTGGACCCCTACGACAACTTTGTGTCCTTCCAGACGCGGGTGTCGGGCCAATACGATGCCATGATTCCGGTACAGCTCTCCCTCCCCCCGTGCGCACGCGCATTGTGATTACGAGCTAACAGCCAGCAATCGTCGCTTTGTCTCGGTTGTGATCGTGTAGGAGTACCACTTCAAGGTGGTCGACGGCACGCAGGGAAGGGACGAGCAGGAGAGCAAGGTCAGGAGCTACGTTGAGCCGATGCTGGCCGACCTCAAGAAGGAGGTCTCGCGTCCTTTCAAGACCAATCTCTTCGACAAGAACCCCAAACTCGACAGCGGCAAGAAGGTCAAGGAATACTACCTCACCAAGGATGGTCTGCACTGGTATTTCAGGTAGGCGCTCTCTTTCTCTTTCTCTCGCACGCTCGAACGCACGCACGCACACTCATCTTGTTGGTCACCAGAACGATGTACTTCCCGATGCGCAACCGCCTGAGCGAGCTGGTAGACCTGTCCAAGGCGCCTCGCGTGTTCCTGCACGGCAACCCGCACATCAACAACTTTGCCCGCTTCCCCGGCGGCTCGGCCATGATCGACTTTGATCGTACCTGCATCGGTCCGTACCTGTGGGACCTCGTGCGGCTCATGGTCTCCACGGCCTTCAAGCAAGCCGGCGAGGACGAGATCGGCGGCACCTTCCTGCGTCAGGGCGTGCTTCAGCGTCTCAAGAGCGGCTACGAGTGGGGTC
>CACVKS010000170.1:0-38745 GCA_902749335.1 Acanthamoeba triangularis
AGATCACTTAGACCATACCGCATGCGCGCTCAACGCAATCGGCGAGGCACCTCTGGACTGCGAGGCTGGCTCTCCGGTCTTGGCTGATGAGAACGATATCAGCACGATGTCCCCAGGAAGCGCGCGCGACCTGCAGGTCCACAGGGTGAGCAAACGCCAGTGAGAGACGAGCCGAGCTGTGATGGGAAGAAGCGAAAGTTACTTCTCCTGCGATGCGCTGTCGACAATCCCGGTGACGGTGACCACACGAGGCTGCGTGTTGGGTCGGCGCTCGACTAAGTGCAGGTTGTGTCCCTTTTTGACCACGCCCGCTCGTACAAAGCCGACGACCGAGTGGCCTGTAATATTGCAGGGGATGAGCAACCTAAGGAGAGTAATGCACTCGGTGCTGACACGGACACAGATGGGCGGGAGAGAAGAGACCGTCTTTGCCCGGAACCAAGACGGAGACGGAGCACGGCTCGAAGATCTTGTCCTCGAGTTGACGGCCGCAGGGCAGGTCGCCAGTCTGTTCGATGGCTTCCAGCAGCGTGGGCCCGGAATACCACGCTGAGGTTGGTAGTAGCACATCGACGATCCAATCGAGACCGCAATGAGCCCGGACGGCCTCGCCTCGTGAATGAAACGAATGGCGGGGCAAGGGACGTAGGATGGGGCAGGGGAGATGTACGGAAGCGAAAGGATCGCGTGGTGATGTTGTCCCCGTCAACAGCGGAGATGGCCAGCACCAGGAGGTCGCCGTCAAATTGCAATCGCTGTGCCAACCTGCAGTTCGTTCAAGAAGGTCAGACGCAAGAGAGAGAGAGAGAGAGAGCGCGCGCGCATATGAGGATGAAAAGTGAGTGTACGTAGCCATTTCGGCGGTGATTTCGTTCCATCGCGATACTGGCGTGGTCTCACATTTGTTGACGGCTACGATCACACGTCGCACGCCAGCTTCGACCGCCATCTTTAGACCGGACCGCGTCTGACCGTCGCGACAAAGCCCTGCCTGACCACAGTCCCAATGCAACGTTAGTGGTGAGCGGCAAAAACGTTAAGGAGAGGATCAGGTACCTCAAATTCGCCAGGGAGAGCGCTAACGACCAGAACGGCACAGTTGGACACTGCCAGCATCTTGGTTGACATCGATGACAATGCGGTGAGGCTATACCCAGCGACCAGAGGCCAAGGGGCTGAGGGCGCGCACCCAAGCCATCTCGGCCGAAGTCGTGCGAAAGCTCGAGGGGCAAAAGATCGAGAAATGGCTACGTGATGCCTCGAGCTGCACCAGGTACCGAACGACTGCGAAGAGAGAGAAGAAAGGCCGGCTGTGAAATCGAAGTATTAACAACTTATGGCGCGGGTTGTTGGCTAGAAGGAACGCACTTGTACTTGAGGCGAGACCACCAACGTGTTCCTGGAAGGCGTGGGGCGCCTCTTGGCTCAACATAGCAATGTAAGCGCTGGGATGCCTGCCTGTCGCCGCGCACTGTTTTCTGGTGCTGGTCACCACTGGGGCCAGGTGTTTTCCGCACACGCGCGCAATGCGTCAGTCGAAATGGACACACGCCACCTGCGTCGCAAACTGCGGGTGGTCATTGTACCGCCGCGCGAGACAGCGCCGAGCTGCATCATGAGTTGCCCAAGTAGAGTTGACTTGCCACAGTCTATGTGTCCAACTATGGCGAGCCGCAGGTGCGGCCTTTGAGGTGCCAACGTACCCGCAAACCACCTGCGCTTCCAGTACTCGGCCACATCATGGTCCTGTGCCTCTCCCTCCTTGGTCGGCTGGTTATTGCTCGTAAGAACAGTTTTATCATATTTTTTAATTGAGATATATAATATAAATAATATATTCATGAAAGTGGACAAGTACCTCAGCGGGAGGGGTGTAGCGTTGGTGCTTCTGGCAGAGAATGCGCCACAGGGAGGCATCGGTGGCCAGGAGGCTGGCGGCCTGGCACGTCATGCCGAACCGCACCACGTCGCTGCCTGCGGTACACGTAAGAACGTGCAGCCACACCTTAATCGCCACAAAGAAACAATACTAATGTTAGTATCGTCCGCGCCGTGCATCAAGAGGAGGCCAGGCACCTCCGGTGGCAACTCCATCACAGAACGAAAACCTAGGACCCTTTCTTTTCTTTTTTCATTTCTTTATTCTGCATTTTCTCTTTCTGTTTCTCACTAATAAAAGAGAATCAATCTTCATGAGATTAATGCGAGTAAAAGGATAATCGGAGGGATGAAAGGAAAGGCACAGCGGGGACGCGGGGGTGGTGGCCAAAGAGGAGGAAGAGGAGGAAGAGGAGATGCCAAAACGAAAAAGACAGCGGCAAAGGATGTGCAACCCCGGAGGACTCGAGTCGAGGATGGAGAAACGTTTGTGCCTCCGATTTCGTGCAATTTCCTCACCGCAGGCCCGCCGCCCATCCGCGCTGCCAAGCGTAAGTCAGACACTGCTGCTACCTCAGGTACGAGACGCCTTGGCTTTTGCAATTCCGAAAAAGGGCAAGCAAATCAAGCGCTTTCTGCGCTTGTATTGATGCGGAGGATCACCAGCACCAGGACCCAAGAAAGGGGAAAGCGGGCCTCCTCCTGCCAAGAAGGCGAAGGTCGCTTCACAGGGGCAAGCACAAGCTGGTCAGAAGAAGACTGCCAACCAAGCTAAGGGGCCGAAGGCTGGTCCTCGCTCCGCCGGAGGAGCGGCACCACCACAAAAGAAGGTCTTCCTCTACGGTAACTATGACCGCTACTACAGCTACAGGTAAAGGGCTACTTCTCCCAGGGGAGGAGAAAGCATGGCGGCCGATATGGTTCGCCATTCGTGCTGCTCAGCGAGTTGATTCACGCTCTCTCGCCCCGATGTCGGTGCAGGAACAAAGGAAATGTCTTCAAGGATGTCCGTCTCGATTGCTTCAAGAAGGAGTGGTTCGAGGGCAAGCGTGTGCTCGACATCGGTTGCAACATGGGCATTGTGACGAAGCTCGTTGGTAAGTTGTTCGCCACGCCACTCCCTCACCGGCAGCGGTTTACCGTCTAGATCTGCTCACAACCCCCACAACATTTGCACACGGCAGCCAGGAACTTTGCACCGAAGTACATCTTGGGCGTTGATGTGGACGAGGACCTGATCCAGCGAGCGCAGCAGAGCCTCGAGAAGGACCAGCGAAGGAAGGACAAATATGAGGAAAAGCGCAAGGCCAACCGAATCAAGTTTGACGACGACGGTCGGCCCGAGGAGCAGAGCAGCAAAGAGGAGGTACCCAAGAAGGAAGAAGCGATGGACGAGGAGAAGGCCCAAGCGGACAACAAGCCAGAGAAAACCAGCAAGTACCCATACAACATCGCCTACCAAACGGAGAACGTCATCGAGGACGAGGGTCAGCATGACCAAAAGTACGACGTGATCCTGTGGTACGTTGTCTCCGTCGCCACTAGAGCTAGTTCTAGCGGCTGATGACGGCGATGTTAACTGTGTGTGACGTGTATTCAGCTTGAGCGTCACCAAGTGGATCCACCTCAACTGGGGCGATGAGGGCATTAAAACGCTCTTCCGAAAGATACACGACCTGCTGAACGAAGGTGCGGAGGAGCCTTAGACCTTTCTGAAAGGTGGACCCGGAGACTAACCGAGGGAGCTGTCTGTCGTTACATTGTGGTAAAGGCGGCGTGCTGATCCTCGAGCCGCAAGAGTGGAAGAGCTACATGAAGAAGGCGAAACTCACGCCGGCGCACAAGGTGAACAGACGCGCTGTCCAGCTGCGCCCGGAGCAGTTCCGCACCTACCTCATGGAGGAGCTGGGTTTCAAGCACTGCGAGGTACTCAGAAGCGGAACGCCGAAGGAGAAGAAGCAGCGAGGCCAGAAGAACGAAGCGAGCGAGAAGGGTCAGCCTTCGGAAGAGACGAAAGAGGTGGAGACAGAGAAGAAGTCAGATGGATTCGATCGTGGCATTTTTCTGTACCGCAAGTGAAGTAAGGTACTCTCCAACACAACAAGTAGTGGCTGGATCTGATCTCCTCTCATCTCGCAACACACACAGCAGTCTGCTTGGGGTGGCTCTCGGTCAGCCCTGGTGCAATGCTACTCACGCCCAACGGACCATGTACCTCGCATCAATCTCCATGTTGTGCATTACATGTGATGTCTCCCGGTGATTGAGGCTCCAGTTGTTGACGTTTGGCCTTGTTGAAGTGGACATCTCTGGTAACTGGCAGCTGCGCCCAACCGCGGTTGCGAACAAGTGCTCGGGCGAGGAAGAAGGGACCTACCGCAACAGCCACACTTTTAGATTTGTGTGACAGGGCTTACCAAATTCGGTTTTATGAGCTCGGTGATAAACACTCAAATTCCGTGAGTGGCGGAAAGGCTGCACCCGTTGCCCACAGACCCGGAGCAAACAGGCGCTCACCCGGCGGACTCGGGCCGTGTTCAAGGAGGTAGGCCCCGGTTGCCCACGAAGGCCGCCCGCCACTCAAGTGCGGCCTCCTACTTCCGGTAGGGATCAGATAATCGCGGTTGCGCTCGCCATCCAAAGTCATCTACCAGCGCCCGCACCAACAACACCCCACAGCACGGGCGCACGCACGCACAGCAAAACACTCAACCCTTCCCACACACCGCACGCTAAACACACAACACACCAAGATGGCCAACAAGAAGCTCGAGAGGTTCTACGGCTTCTTCTACGGCTGGCTGGTGGCCTTCACCGCCGCCATGGGCGGTTTCCTCTTCGGCTACGAGATAGGCATCATCAAGTACGTGGCTTAGAGTTCTGCTCGGTGTTAAACTGCTCACCAGCTCACTCACCCCTGTGCACAGTCAGGTGTTCACGATGCACCCCTTCAAGACCACCTTTGACATCGAAACCTACGACCCCAACACCGACACGTACACCAAGACAGGCGACGCCGATGACATCACTGGCTGGGTATGTCACCGTCTGTGTCCCGGCAGCTTCCTTCGGTTGCTGACATGTTCTGGTGTGTTCCGACGGGGGAAAAAAAAAAAAAAAAAAAACGACGATGACAGGTGACCTTCACGTTCCTCATCGGCGCTGCTGTGGGAGCGCTGGTGGTCTACTACCCGTGTAACATGCTCGGCCGCAAATGGACCATCATGCTCGGGGGTGTCGCCTTCATGGTAGGCGTGGCCATGGAGACCGTAGCGGGCAATATCGCCACCCTCTACCTGGGCCGAGTCGTCGCCGGTATGGGCGTGGGCTTTATGTCCTGCTGCGTGCCGCTGTACATCGCTGAGACTGCCAAGACGAGCATTCGCGGAAGGCTTATCGCCGTCTATCAGTTCATGATTACGATCGGTATCTTCGTCGCCACGTGCGTCAACTCCCTCATCATCAAGTTCTACGGCGACTCCGCAGGCGACAGCGAGTGGCGCCTCGCCTTCGGCCTCCAGTTCGTGCCCTGCGCGCTCATGTTGGCTTCGCTCCTCGCTCTCCCCTTCTCGCCTCGGTGGCTGGCCTACGTGGGCCGCGACAAGGAGGCCCTGGCCGTCGTGTCCAAGCTGCGCGGGAAGCCCGACACTTCCGAGGCCGTGCTGGCTGAGTACGAGGAGATCATCACGGCTGTGGACGAGGAGAAGGCCATCGGCGAGGGCTCCTGGCTCGAACTCTTCATCGACCCTGCCGTGCGCTACCGCACCTTCCTCGCCATCTCGCTGCAGTTCCTGCAACAGTGGACGGGCATCAACATCATCCTTTACTTCGGGTCTGATCTCTATGCCGCGCTCGGGTTCTCGGAGGATATGGCCAACATCGGCTTCCCGCTCATCAACAGCGCCGTCAACATGCTCGCCACGCTGCCCGGTATGTGGCTCATCGAGGTCATCGGCCGCAAGCTTCTCATGACGGTGGGCGGCATCGGCATGGCCATCTCCCTGGCGCTCGTGTGCGTCTTCGGCGAGGTCGGATCGAGCCAGGACACCCTCGACCGGCTCGGCATCGGTGCCATCACCTTCATCCTCGTCTTCACCATCTTCTTCGCCGCCACCTGGGGTCCTGTCGTCTGGGTCTACCAGTCCGAGATCTTTCCCCTCCGCCATCGGGCCAAGGGCAACTCCGCCGGCACCGTCTCCAACTGGACCTGGGTAAGACCATCCTCCTAATAGTGTTGCCGCCTGAAAGAAGTTAATAACCTTTCCACGCGATGACAGAACGCCGTCATCTCAAAGGTGGCCCCCCTCATCCTGGCGGACATCAACTACTACACCTACCTCATTTTCGCTGGCGCGTGCCTCTTCATGGCCATCTTCGCCCTCATCCTCTGCCCCGAGACCAAGGGCCTCACGCTGGAGCAGGTGGAGGCCGTCTTCGGTCAGTCGCCCGCCGCCGGGCGCGCCAACAAGAGCTCTGCTGCAGTTGAGGTCGAACTGGGCGAGCTGGCCGGCGAGAGCGTCGTGTCATCGCCTCCCTCAGGGGAAACGCAAGAGGAGGTTGACTGCTCCTCCGCCGAGCAGTGAGAGGAAGGGGAAAAGCCGGCAAAAAATAAAATAAAAGCTTGTATTTTTATTGTCGACAATCACGGTGCCCTCGTTTTTCTAGGGTAGAAATCAAATCCATCTGCACAGACTCGAGGCAAGCATGGACGATCCGAGCCGCGAGCCCGTGGTGCAAAGAAGAAAGCGTGCCAGGACGGCGGCACCATCTGCAGCTGATGCTCCAGCGCGGGAACGAAAAAGATCCTTGTACGCTGCTCGTAATTTAGTGGAAGATGCACGCATGGAGGAGGAGCAGGAGGAAGCGCGAGAGCGAGAACAGACAGCCGAGCCTGCCACACGCCAGGAGGAGCCTCCTGGCAAGCGACAGCGAAGTGAGCCGGCATCTCTGGCGAATGAAGATGGGGTGCTGTGGATCGCGCGGTGTGGCACAGAGGGCAACGCTGCACCCAAGATGGAGGCGGTGCACCTTGGACCCAATTGCTCCTTCAAGCATCTACTGCAGGCAGTGGCCACCGCGCGGGAGAGTCAGAGCGTTGCGGTACCTTCTGTTCGAGAATCAGCACTAGGGTGTGGCTGTGTACTGACTTTGTACAACTTACTTGGACTCCCTGCCGCCAACAGAAAGACAGCATGTTGGTCGATACATCGGGAGCGTTGCTCACAGAAGAATGGTGGGATAGGGCGGCACCGCGCCTCGCTATTCTGCGTGAGAAAGGAGGTAAGGCGTGCAACTTCTCTCTTCTCTTCTGGGTACTCGCGTTGGCCTGATCGTTCTCTTTCTTCTTCCGTTTGTTCTCTCTTGGCACAGCACCCATCGACATCAAGAGCAAGGCGAACATAACGCCTGTGCCCAACATCATCAGTTCGTTCATCGTGGACATTCAGCCGCTCGTGTGCCTGACTGAAATCATCGACAATGCCATTGAAGCAACAAGGTCAGGACCTCCCTCTGGTGCGCACCAGTGCACACTGGGTCCAAGCGCCACTCACCCTTTGCCCCCCGGCCCAGCAGCAACCCGCTCTTGAATCCGCCAGCTAAGCAGCGACTTATCATCATCAAAACTAATGCGCGAGAGAGGGTGCATACCCCACCTCAACAGTCCGTGACCACTTGAGACCGGACCGTGTGCTCACGTCCATCTCATCAGACGATAATCATTGAGGACAATGGCTGTGGAATGGGAAAACAAGCTCTCGAGGTTCGTGATACCAGTCTGGTACTGTCTGCTTGCCTCGTAGTTACTTACCACTCCTCACGCTGCAACAGGAGTTCGGCAAGTTGGGACATACCACTCATGCCAAGGCAGCGCCGACCCGTATCGTAGCTCCACCGTATCACCTGAGCAGCGAGTTTGGCCGGTACTGCTTGGTTGTAGCGATGGCAAGTACTCAATCTCTATGTTAATCTCCTCAAAACCCAAACCAGATACGGCATTGGGGCCAAGAGCGCTGGTTTGGGCCTCGGCACGGAGTACCTCGTTGAATCCAAACGCAAGTCAGACCAGTTTGTCAATTCTAAAAGCGTGTCCAAGGTGCGTTCCTCTCGTGCTCTGTGGGCGTGGAACGCTCGAGCGAACGAAAGCTCATTTATTTCTATATTTATTTTCCTGGTGTGCATATAGGAGGTGATCATGCGCGAGGGCTGGGAGGCCGAGGTGGGCGTGCGGTCGCTGAAAGAGGGTGAAGGCGAGCAATTCACACGTTTCACAATTTACAACGTGGTGGACGCCTTTTGGGAGAAGGAGCTGCAGGTAAAGGATCAATCCCCACGCGCGCTCTTGCTGATCAGCCGCTTCTGCCATTCGACCCGGCTAATGCAATGCTTAACCGGGCACAACAGAGAGAGCTGCGGCCCTTCTTGGCCGACACGTACCACTTCTATCTGCACGGCCCGCCCCAAGGCAAAGAGGTACGCCGGACGCGACAGCCTTGTTGCTGCTGGAGGACTCTCAGCCTCGAGTTGAGGTCAATGCTGACAAGGTGGCGCTTGGGCGTGATGTCTGGTTCAGCTGCCTGAGCCCGACCTGAGCAGCTTTGAGCCGGTCAACATCCTGGTCGACGGTCAGTCGCTGCGCGAAACAACCGGCAACATCAAAGACTTTATCGACAAGGCCGCACCCGAACGCATCTGGCAGTTTAGCATCGACGTGCCGGACAGCCTGCTTGAAGGCGTCGACCAGATCTGGGTACTCAGTCACCCTGTAGCCGGACACTGTTCTAGGCGCGCCTTGTGCACGAAATTGTCCCTTACTTATCCCTCACGCCTGCGTCTCCAGGGCTTCGTCTGCTACTATCCGATCATAGACGGCCAAGAGACGCTTCCCGTGCCGTATGAAGCCTTGGCGAACAAAGACGAGGAGGCGGCCTATGAAGGGCTGCCATTGCGCATGCGGGATCCCGGACTCAACTACTTCTGGGTTGGACGCCTCTTCCCCAAAATCGAGCGCAAGAGGTGCGTGTGAATCTTGTTCTTCTTCGTTCTTCTTTCCAAGCTTGCGGCGTCACCCTCTTGCTTTCTCGCTTTCACCTATCGCTAATCCCTAGTCTAGGTTTCCGTGGATGGAACCGAGCTTTACGGCTCGGCGAGTGCCCACGGCACAGCAGCTCAAACTCCCCAACCAATGCTTCGATCGTATCAAGGGCGCCATATTCTTCCCCCGCAGTATGGTCGCCACGTCGCACAAGCAACAGTTCGGGCTCAACGAGAAGCTGCTCGAGTATCTCTACAGAGAGCCAAAGGAGCTCGACCAGAGCACCACGGGTGGCAGGAAAATGGCTGACCAGTACAAGAAGCTGCGTACCAACTTCCGCAAGGTCCTACAGAACTGGCACAACTTTGACGCAGAGGTAGGTCACTTTGTGTTTGTACCGTGGAGCATTTTTTCGCATCATGAGACCTGGCCTGACTACTTTTGATTTCGTGCGATGTGCGTGCGCGTGTAGGTGATACCGCTCGGACCCAAGGTGCAGGTGGAGGGTCCGAAGAAGGCCGGAGTGTCTTACTACGACAACGTCCAGTTCCGTGGCGTCGAGTTGAAGAGAGGTGACAAAGTAAGAATCGTGGAGAACAAGAAGAAGAACATAGTGGAGTACGGCGAAATCGATCTATTCGAGCTTGATCGCAGTACCAAGAGCGTGGTACTGTCGCGCTCTGCCTGCACGTCCTGCTGATTTTGATGAACGTAGTGTAACTTCCTCCTTCTCCCACACACACTTTCACAATTCACAGAGAGACAACGTCATGATCGCCCTGTGGACGCACAAGAAGACGGATGTGGTATGCGACAAGCCAATGCCGACTTCATGGGAGGCAAAGTCTCCGAGAAGTCTCACATAATTTGCAACACCGCAGACGAAAACGGCGCCGCTTGCTGTCGCGGAGAAGATCAGCGAGGACCTGTTCTGGTCGCAAGTTCGCAGTGTACGGCCGCCTTCCTCTTCTCCCGCTCTGGGGCAAACAGCGACTACCACAACTTGTGCTTACAGTACCGTTGTGCTGTTGCAGTCCGAGATGCGGCTGCCGGACCACCTGGCCATACGTCTTCCCACCAAGAAGAATGACGCCGGCGAACTGGTACGGCCCAGCTTTGCAGTGTTGCCTGTGGTCAAGTGATAGCTTATTGACAAACTTGTTCTTTTTTTTTTCTTAAAGGTTATTGTGGCACGTGAGACCACCGAGTTCTCCGTGGTGGTAGTGGACAAGAACTTTGATACTGTGGATCGTCCCCCCTTCGGTGCGCTAGCTCTCGCCTCATCCGCTACCGAATGTGAAGTGTCAGTCATATTAACTCTGATGATGTATCTGCGATTGCAGGGGTACAGTTCACCGCCGTTGACCCGAAAACCGGCAAGTCTCTGTTCAAGGAACCTCCTTTCATCGCCAGGCCCGGGGTGAACTTCCTTTCCTCCTTTTTTAGGTGGTCCTTGGTCTCCTTGATGTCCTGACACTTTGTTTTCTTCTTTCCCCACTATACAGGGCTTCGCTAACTACGATAAGAATACCTACTACTTCACCTTGAGTGTGCCACGGCCAGGGCTCTACGACCTGTTGTTTACTCCAGGTCCGTGCATAACCCTCCCTGCCCGAATCTCCTCATGAACGAAGCTTTTTTTCGCTCACCCTGAAACAGGCACGATGGAGCTGAATGGAGACGAAGAGGTTGAGGACCTGACCGAGGACTCGGAAGCAGGGCGGAGGCCTAAAGCGGCGAAAAAAGTCTTCGTGCCACATCCTACCATTCCAGCCCTCAAGACAACCGTTGTTGGTGTTGCCGGTAATAGAAGCTCTCACCCTTCGACGGCTTGCAACATGAATGAAGTCTTGGTTTGCTGCGAGCTGACCTTTATCTTCTCTCGCAGGCCAGGCTGCCAGTCTGGTCGCCAAGTTTGACGTGGAGGGCGAGCCCATAATCATGTTGGGCGAAACCTTTCCCCACATCTTACTGCAGCTAAAGGACAAAAACAAACTCCCGCTCGCATTTCCTGACGCTGTACGCCGTATCCTCCCGCTCCCAGGACATGCGCAATCACTAACGTGTGTTTGGCTGCTCCACGCTTAAGGTTTCGTGTGACATTTCGATCGTCCAGTGCGAACAGCAGATCGAGCTGGATAAGAGCGACATGGCGGTGAAGGTCGACAGCAACACTCCCGCGCTCTGTCAAATCAGGTTCCACTGCCAACACAGAAGCCGCGAGGCATTCCCGAGCTGTGCTGCGGGTTACTCACTATTTGGCCGTTGCAGGGGTCTCACCGTTGTTCCCTCCGGTGGCGCGCGGCTCGATCAGGATATAGAGATCAAATTCTCCCTCACAGTCGAATCGTACACCATCTTTCTCACCGCCGTGCTGACCTCTGGTGCGCACCCCGCAACAGCTGTTCGTGCTCCAATCGCTTACATTTATATATATAAATTCTTCTCATCTTGCACAGGTCCACCAGCGGAGCTCACCCTTCAGAGTGTAGGTCCAGAGAAGGAGGCGTATATGAAAGGCGACTTCTTGCCTCAGCTCCGTTTCACGTTGGAGGACAAGTACGGCAATCTCTCCCGCCAGCCCCAGCGAGTGTACCTGCGCCGCTGTGTCGGCTGTACGCCTGAGAAAGAAGTTTTCAAGTACGTCCACTTTACATCACCAGTGTGGGCCGACCTCACACCATCGTGCGACACTTACCATTTGTCTTTAGGGTGCGGGACGGTCAGAAGACCCTGTCGGCTCGGTTCTTCGAGGTGACGGAGCACTACGGCAAGGCGTCATTCGACATTGTGGTGGGCGACTACCTGCGCGACTCCCGCGCATACCAGCTCGGCCCGATCTTCCTGCGCATGTACCTCAACAACCAGCCCTTGCAAGGCGACGAAAAAGGCCCCAACGGCGAGGAGGTGCTCGTGGTCGAGGCCGGCCAGGGTCTGCGCGGCCTCGAGGTGTGGGTGGTCGACCCCCAAGGCCAGCCGATCGAGAGCATGAAGGGGAAGCTGACCCTCATCCTGGCCAAGGACATGCTCAAGCCCAAGTCCTACAGATTCAAGGCGGGCAAGGCCAAGATCTCCGGCATCAACGCGGCCAAGAAGGCCAACCTCACCTATGCCCTCGATTTCTACCTGCCCGACCTCAAGGCCGATCCCAGGGCGCCTCGCTTGGGTATCATCCTGCGCACTGCTCCGGGTACCCCTCCAACGTTGATTTGATATAGATATATTATATATTTCTATGGAGCCACGCACGGCTCTTCTAACTCCCTATATTTCTCACCATTTTTAGGGGATCCGTACAAGCTGGGTGCGTTGACGATCGAGAACAGCGCGCACCCGGGGCAGGTCAGCTGCGGCGACACGACGGACCTCAGCGTGCAACTGCAGGATAAGTTGGACAACCCCATCGACCTCGAAGCGTTGCCCAAGGGCTACCTGAGCAAGCTCATGCGCGGCCTGGAGCTTCAGTTCATGAGGCGGGGACGACGCTCTCAGGCCTACAACTACAGCGCAAAGAACTGGCGCGTCGTCAGCTCGCTCAGCCTGCAGTACAGCGGGTTGGTGATCGCAGGCAAGAATATCTGCGGCGATGCCCTAATGTGTTTGAGCTACCTCGACACACCCGTCGCGGAGGGCGAAGTCAAGGACGAATCCGAGCGAGACATCGAAATTGAGGACATCAAAGAAACAAGTCTGGAAGTCCGGATCCTACCTGGTATGTGCTCCATTCCTTTGGCTTGTAGCTCATTGATTGCATTTACCCTGACATAAATGGTGGTGTGTAGGACCTATGGACGATATGCTCTCTGACCCTGAGGAGCTCATAGTCGAGGCCGGCCAAGAGCTGCCGCCTATCACCTGGCGCTTGGTGGACCAATGGAAACACACGATCAAGGGCTGCACGGGTCGCGTTGTCATGCTCGAGAATGCCACACTGTACGCTACCAGATCCCATTTACCCCATTGGCTCTCCCTTCTCACTCACGGTTCTGCTGACTGCCAAACCCTCCAGGCATGTTTCGGAACAGACCGTTCAGTTATCAAAAGGAGCTGCTACGTTCACCAAGATCAAAGCAATGATTCCCCCCGAGTATCCCGTCACTGCCTCTCTCACGTTTCACTTTCAAGGCGAAGGTGCGCTTCTTTCCCGGTGCGGTGCGGTGCGGTGCGGTGCGGTGCGGTGCGGTGCGGTGCGGTGCGGTGCGGTGCGGTGCGGTGCGGTGCGGTGCGGTGCGGTGCGGTGCGGTGCTAACCCTTAGGTGGCTTGGGCAAAACCAGAGGGCAACAGCTTGACGAAGCACTTGCCAGTGACCATCACCAGACCGCTCGTGCCCAGCAATGTCCACTACTGCATCCACGGGGAGCAGAGGATGGAGCTGCACGCTGGCCAGTCCCTTGGCGTTGTCCGCGTACGGAAAACCGACTGATTTGACTTTACTACTTTTTCAGTAGCTTCGCTTGTGCTGACACTCTTGGTTCGTGGCTACGCACAGCTCGAGCTCGTGGACCAGGCTGGTCAGCCATTCAACAGAGAGCAAATGGTGTCGCTGTCCTTCGAAGTCTTGGGCGCCGCGTTCCAGCTAGATGTGCGTTCACCCTCAAGAGGCTTTAGTAGCGTAAGATTGGAGGACTGATGCTTGACGCAGGGTCAGAGCAACCTGGAGGTCGACTGTTCGCAGTTGCACGTGCCCACAACCAGCGGTTCATCGTTCCCCATGCGTATATGCTATCTGGGACCTGACAACCGCAAATGCTACTTAGAGAAGTGCGTCCAGGTGATCCCAGGTAAGGAAGTGTCTCTGCTGGTTTGGGCAAGGGTATGGTTACTGTGGATACCCTCTTCTCATGCCCCGTTCCTCCTACAGCTCAACCATGTAAGTTGGTGATTGAAGGAACCCCCATTGTTGAAACAATCTACGTTGAAGACAAACCAGTTACACTGGTAAGAACCACTTCTCTACTACATCATTGCAACTGTTGGCCTGTGTCGTCCCTGATGAGTGATTGTGCCAGGCTCTTGTTCTCCGGCTATCTGATGAGTTCGGCAACCTCCTCACTAACGACCAGCGGCTTCAAGACTTGGTGCTTCAGCCTTTATTAACCGATGCCACGTCCAACCGACTCTCTCTTCATCCCGTCCAATTCACTCCGGAGGGCCGAGCGCTGTTCAACGAGACTCTTACGTTGACGCCTGGCCCGTACCGCATGGATCTCTTGTGCCTGCTCTCAACGTCACTGGCTCCGGCAGAGCCCATCGAGCCTCTCACATGCACCTTCGCCGCTGTTGACGGTGCGTTGTAGCCTGAGCCTGAGCGATGCCTGGAGTATGGCGCACGGCACTCATCCCAGGTTTTTCTTTCCCATGTGTGCAGCATTGACGATGAAGAATCAGAACAGGAAGCTGCTGGCGCAGTCCGAGAGCGTGAAGCGTGATTTGGCTGCTCTGAGGGAAACACGGGACCACAACTCTCGTGTGCTGCAACAGCTCAAGCACCAAAAGGCCAGGCTGGAGCAGGGGCTCGCCGCCAATACCGACACCGTGCGCAGGAAGTATGAAGCTCTCCAAGCTAAGCAACGCGAGGCCGCCGCCGCGCTGGCCGCCATCAGCGCGCCGGCACGCGGAGAGATCGAGCAGCGGTTCGGCGCTGAAGCAAGGCTCGACCAGCGCATCTTGCGATTCAAGGAGTTGGAGAGCACGCTGCCGCCCGAGCAGCGACGCCAGATCCGCGGGATGGTGCGGGACAAGATCAAGGTGCACGACGTGCGACTGGCCAACATGCTGGCCTACCACTGGGGCTTCGACAAGATATGCATGATCCTCATCGACGGCCAAGACACCTACAAGCGCCTTTCCGAGTGGGAGCGGCGCACCCAGACCTACCTCGACCTGCTCGACGTCAGCGACTTTGAATCCAGGCTGAGCACCGTCACTGCCGCGCTCACCGCTCCGCTCTCTTCTGATGATACGAGCGACGATCCCGCTTTCATCAAATTCCAATTCCAACCTCACCGTACACGACGCACACGACGCACATACCTACGCATTACAGGTAACTAACGGTATATCACTGGCCACGTGCAGGTGGCTTCCAGCCGTCGCCCAACGGTCAGATCTTTCCGACCATGACTGGGCAGCCCAACGACTGGCAAGTCAATCAATGCCTCTCGAAGGCCAGCTTCCTCATAAACTGCCTGTACATACCTCAGGTAGGTCGACCCACAACCTGCGAGCCCAGCATGCTGGGCGAACTTGGTGATTGATGCGTTTCGTTGCGTTGTGTGCGGAACTAACTTATGAATGTTCAACACACCACACACAATACAGAACGCAAGACGCTGGCGACCACTGTTCTACAAAATCTTGGCGCAAAACATGCTGGTGTTTGCCAAAGAGGAGGATATGATGGCCTACATCCGCCTCACCAAGGACAGCAATTACTGCATGTCCCTTGATGCCCAACGAGACACGGGTGCGCTCCCAACTCCGCAATTTCTAGATAGATAGATTGGTAGATAGAAATGGCGATTCCTCAGGCCCTCTTAGTGGAGCACTTGATATTTCTGTTAGAACGAGATTTGGTGGACACGTGCTCACATGGTCACCGTTCTGTTATGTGCGCCAGGCGGCACGGTCAAGACTATGGCCTACCGGCCGCACCTCTTCGAAAAGAATCACCGACGCACGCCGTATGCGTTCCTGGAGGATCTGGATGATCGGTACGCCCGTCGGACCGTTCTTGGTCACGCGTTTTCTCGCTCTTAACACCACACCACACCACACCACACCACCTCAAAGGGAGAAGCAATCCAAGCAGTGTCTGCTGTCCTCGCGCGAGGGGCAAGAGCTGGTGGCCTTACAGGTACGGTCGTCCCGTGACCGTTGCGGCACTTGCGTAGCTTGCCCCTAATACGCAATTAATGTACGGCGTGCAACTCCGCTCGTTGTCATCAACGGCACTACGCAGCAAATGGAGAGGGAAGCGAGCGAGGCGGCGCAGCGGCTGCGGCAAGAGGAGGCCCAGCTACAGGATATCACCAGGCAGATCGGGCAGCACCAGCAGCAGGATCTCGATCACAAGCAAAAGGCCGTCGCGCTCCACCAGCAACTGCAGCGCATCAAGTCGGAGTTGAGCACCCTGGGCGAACCGTGAGCCGTGTGTCCGCGTCAGGTTGGCGTGCAAGCAGCTGCCGAGAGTGATCGTCCGGCGATGGTAACACTCACCCCTTACCGACTTTGAGTCCCGGCAACGACTGTAAAGCACCTCGCTTTAGGGCACGTAACCCAGTAAACAGTTTCCTTACTCCCATAACAACCACCAACCGCGGACTAATTGCACATGGGTTGACCAATCGGCGAGCGAGGTGTTGCTCAGCAATTTTTGACTCCGGTGGGGCGGGGCCCTGATTTAGCGAAGTCGGAGATTGACCGCCAACCGCGCTGACTTGTCCTGCGCCAGCCCGCAAACGGCAAGCACAAAGCGTATCTAACCCCTGTCACAGCACACTTCCTTGGCCTTCCCTACACGCCCACTTCCTGCCTTGATAGCCCTGCGCCATGATGGCCCGTCTCCCCGTCATACTCTTCCTGCTGGGGACGCTATTGTCCTCTATCCAAGGTATACAGTTCGAGCACACAACCACGTAAGAAGATTACAAGGCTGCGGCCGTCAGTACTCACCACCATCTTCACCTTCATTTCCCACCACCACAGGCGCAACATTGGTGACTGGTGGTGGAGGTTCGTTTGACGCGCCTCTCATCAACACCCTGGCCGACGCCTACAAAGTATCCTGTCTCTTCCACCGCCATCTTCTGTTCGGCCGCGCCAAGTACCCAGCCGCGGCTGTGTGGGATTAGTGTATCCACCACGTCTCTCTCTCTCTCTCTCGCCGCAGTTCGTGCAGGTGGGGACCAACATCGTGTTCGAGGAGGTGGGCGTCAACCCGGCCATCGACACCTTCCTCACGCCCGGCCAGGCCTACGTACGCAGGAGCTCCTCTTCTCACTCCAGCAAGTTGTGTCGAGAAGCCTCGAGCGCCAGTTATTCGCGGAACAAACACCAAATTTTGTCGCTCGTCAGAGTTGACCCTCCGGGTGCCCTGTCGACGTGCGCCTGACACTTGATTCCTTAGGACTATGTGGTGGTCGACGCGGGCCTCCCGGAGGGCTACTTGCTGTCTCTGGGCGACACTCTGCTCCCTGTCATGGGCCAGGCGATCGTGCCCACCTACAACCTGCCCACCCTCGGTGTCAACCAAACACTCGTACGTCTTTAAAATTTTCATTTTTTTTTTTTTTTTTCGATACGATCATCACTTAATTACTGAATTTTCTTTTTATTTACTATTTCGGGCCAGGTGCTGGACGGGTTCACGCTTGGGGCCATTTGGGTGGGCAACGTGTCGTGGTGGAACGACTCGGCGATCACCAGCCTCAATCCGGGCCTCAGCCTGCCATCGGAGCCCATCCTGCTGGGTCACACCAGCAATGATCCCTACTCCACCATAAGCCAGGTGTTCGCGCGGATGCTCATTCAGTCCAACCCCGCCTTCGCGGCGGTGTTCGGCACTGATGTGACCGGCGTCGTGGACTGGTCGCGCTTTACCGGCATCGCAGCCCGGGCCACCGACACCGGCGCTCCCGGCCAAGCCCAGTGCGACTACGTCAAGGTACTCCTACCACCTTGCCCACCATCAACCACCATCCGGGACCAGCGGGGAACTGAGGTGGAATTCGTGGGATCTGTGCTGATTGGGTTGAACGTTGCCACACGCAGAATACCCAGTACAGCATGAGCTATTCGACCAAGATCATGGCCGACGCCACCGGCGTCAAGTACGCCCGCATGATCAACAAGGCCGGTACGCAGCCGCGGCTCTTTCACCATTCGCGGATGGCGGAGGTCTGATCGTGTTTTTGGTGTTGCTTTTGCCCGTCGGGGCGGTTGCATAGGAACAACGGTGGCTGCGAATGTCGCCTCGGTCCAATCGGCCATTAATGAGGTGACGGGCGAGCTCACCTCGACCTACCTCGGTGTCGACGCGCTCAACGGCAACCTGTCGACCTCGTGGCCCATCTGCACGGTGAGCTTCCTGGTGATCGTGCTCGACACCAACACGTCGGATTGCTCCAGGATCCAGGGGCTGCTGGGCTTCGCGGCCTGGTCGCAGCTCAACCCGCACGTCATCGACAAGGTTCAGGGCCTCGGCTACGCACCGCTGCCGTTCGGCTACAAGACGTACCACCACCCCTCCCGGCAGGCGCCTCTAGAGTCGGAGCTAAACACGCACACGCCGCCACCGCACGCACAGTAAGATGATCGATCTCCTGGGTACGGTCAAGTGCAACGGTGTGCGCGCCTTTGCGGAGACGTGGCTCATCGGCGAGGGGATCGAATTCAATCTCTACAACGCCTGGATGGACGTCTTCACGTCATCCAACGTGAAACTGCGCTACTTCCAAAATCCGGCATCCGTGGCTATCGCTGACTTGGCCGCCTGTACTGCTGCTTCCCTCTCCGACTCTCTGCTGGTGCGCTGCGCAGTGCTAACACTCGTGTCTCCCTACGTACTATCAGACAACGTGGACTTTGGCGGCACCAGCAACCTGGTGAACACCTCGCAGCTCACCGCGAGAGCCACTCAGGATGTGGTTCAGGTGCCCATCATCGCTTACGCAATCGGCCCGGCCTACAACGTACGCTTCTGTTAAAAGTTTAGTTGATATCTTGGTTCATGTTAATAATGTATTTTGATATTGTTGGATCAAAACAGGTGCCCGAGCTGGTTGGCAAGGGCACAGTGGTGCTCGACATGGCCACGCTGGCCAACATCATGCTGGGCACTGTCGATACGTGGAACCACGCCGCCATTGTCGCGCTCAATCCCGACCTGGCGGCCATCCTGCCCAACAAGTCCATCACGGTGGTCACTCCGACGGATCCCGACACCGTGCTCCTCTTCACCCGAGCCCTAAGCGCCGTCAGTTCCCAATTTGCGGCTGCCGTATGTTCTCCCCCACGCCCACGACCGCCCTCGCATTCTCATGCATTTCCCCCAAACGCTCAGGTGGGGTCAGGCACGAACGTGAGGATGCCGGTCGACGCGCTGGGCCGCAACATCAACGCCACGGACCCTACAGAGGTCCTGCTCAACAATACCTACTCGCTGGGCGTGTGGCTGCACGAGCAGGTTCGGCAGCAGCGGAAGCTGGCCATGACCGACATGATCAACGTGGCCGGCAATCGCGTGTCGCCCACGTACGACTCTCTGGTATCGGCCATCGACGACTACAGCGCCAATCCGACCATCACCGATCTCTCCCTGGGTACGTCTCTGGCCTTACATCATCCGTCCAATCCCCCGTTTTCTTGTGATATATCCTGGACTATAAGATCTGAAAGTGTCGTCCGTATCTTCACAGGCTCGGGAGCGAAGAGCTGGCCGATGGCCAACCTGCACAGCTTCGTGGTGCACCAGTCGACCATGGCCGACTGCACCAAGGCCACTGCCCTCGTGGACTGGATCTACTGGACCCAGACCGACCCCGCCGCCCTTGCCCTCGCCAAGCAGTACGTCTTCCGTCCCCATCAACGCACATGCACACACAACGCACCGACCAACCTCGGCCTACAGGAACTTCCAGGGCGTGGCCGGGCAATCGTCCCCGGTGCGCAAGCGGCTGATCGACTTCGTGGCGGGTATGACGTGCGACGGCGTGGCGGTGAGCTCCGTCTATGGTTGCATCTACCAGAGCACCATCTGTGCCGACCACGGCGCGTGCGCCGACGGTGCCTGTCTCTGCTCGACCGGCTACGAGGGCAAGTTCTGCCAGTTCGCCGTATCGTCGAGTGACACGTCGCTGGCGCCCATTCTCGGCTCCGTCATCCCGGCCGTGGTGCTGGCGCTGCTGGTAATGTGCTGCGTGGTGGCGGCGCTGCTGGTGTGCCTCCGGCTGCGACGCGCCAAGGAGGACGAGTGGGAGGTGGAGATCAGCGAGCTGGAGATGGGCGAGCAGCTCGGGGCCGGCGGCTACGGCGAGGTGCACAAGGCCGTGTGGAAGGGCACCGAGGTCGCCGTCAAGATGATGATCTCGGAGCACCCGTCTCGCGAGCTCGAGCGCAGCTTCAAGGAGGAGGTACGCTCCATACCTGTTCATTCCTTACTTAAGACACGTAATTCCAATGTCTTTACATTGTGGCGCGCAGGTGCGAGTGATGACGGCGTTGAGGCATCCCAATGTGGTACTGTTCATGGCGGCCTGCACCAAGCCACCCAAGATGTGCATCGTCATGGAGTTCATGGCCCTCGGCTCGCTCTTTGACGTGCGTACACCAAGCCTCACACCAATGGTTTAGTGCTAACCAACCGCGGGCGTGGCTGGTGCAGTTGCTGCACAACGAGCTCATTCCGGACATCCCGTTCGCGCTGCGCAACAAGATGGCCTACCAGGCGGCCAAGGGCATGCACTTCCTCCACTCGTCCGGCATCGTCCATCGCGATCTCAAGTCGCTCAATCTGCTCCTCGACTCCAAGTGGAACGTCAAGGTGCGTTGCGAGTTCGTGTGCGAGTGCGTGTGCGGTTGCGCTTGCGCGTGCGGTTGTGCTGACTCCTGTACGCTGGCACTCGCCGCGCACACAGGTGAGCGACTTTGGTCTGACCAAGTTCAAGGAGGAGATGAAGCGCGGCGGCGCGACGAAGGAGATCCAGGGAAGTGTGCACTGGACCGCGCCCGAGATCCTGAACGAGGCCATGGACGTGGACTTCATGATGGCCGACGTCTACTCCTTCGGCATCATCCTCTGGGAGCTCACCACCCGCCAGCAGCCCTACATGGGCATGAGCCCAGCAGCGGTGGCCGTGGCGGTGATCAGGGACAACGCGCGGCCGCCGCTGCCTGACGCCAACGACGCCGTCGGTTTGTCGGCCGAGTTCCTGGACCTCATCCGCACCTGCTGGCACTTCGACGCCTCCATCCGCCCCACCTTCTTGGTACGTACCAACCGGGTCTTTCCTCGCTTCTTTGCTTTGATAAACGCAGCAATTTACCAACACTCGGTTGTCTTGCCATATGTGCAGGAGGTGATGACGAGGCTGAGCGGACTGGGTGGCGAGGGAGGCACGTCGTCGATGACCAAGACGTCGACTTCGTCATCGTCGGGCGTCGGCGGCGACCGCTTCGGGTCGTGGACTTCGCCCACCGGCCACTCCAACACCAGCAGCTCGGGTTCTTCCAAATCCGATGGTACAGCCCCCACCACAGCAGCCGCACTACCGTGCACAAGACGCTCACGTAACTAATATATTTATCTACTGTTCAGGAGTGATAGATCGCGACGCGGCGATGGCCGGCACGGTTCATGCGCCGGACGGCGAGATGGCGATCGTGTTCTCGGACATCACGCGCGCGGCCTCGCTCTGGGAGTTCAACGCCGAGGCCATGCGCGATGCCACCATCCTCCACAACGCGCTGCTGCGCTCCCTTCTCAAGAAGCACCGCGGCTACGAGGTGGTGTTCATCCGCGACCGCAACAGCGGCGAGGGCTCGTTCTGCATGGCCTTCCAAGACACCGCCGACGCCCTGGAGTGGTGCATGGAGGCCCAGCAGGAGCTCATCAAGCAGCCCTGGCCCGACGCGCTGCTCGACCACCCCGGCGCCGCCGAGGAGTGGGGCGACCTCGACGACCGGGTGCTATTCAAGGGCCTCCGCGTGCGCATGGGCGTCCACGTCGGCTCGCCCCGCATGGTGCGCGACCCGATGACCCGCCGCGTCGAGTACATCGGCCCCGTCATCAACGCCGCCGCGCGCATCACGGCCATGACCCACGGCGGCCAGGTCCTGGTGTCGGGCGCCGCCTACGCCAAGGTGCAGGACGGCGACATGGCCCGCGAGCCCAAGCGCGTCGTGTGTCTGGGCAAGTTCGAGATGCCCGACGCCCCGCGCGGCGCCCGGCTGTACGAGCTCAAGCCCCGCGGGCTCGAGGGCCGCTTCTTCGGCGGCATCTCGCGCGACCCGCCCAACAAGGATTCCGACCACACCAGCTCGTCGCCGCGCTCCGGCCGCAGCGCCGAGGGCAAGGGCAAGGGCAAAGATGAAGGCGACGGCTCGGCCCGGTCGAGCAACGAGGAGGTGCAGGCGGTGGTGGGCGAGGGGATGATGTTCCAGGAGGACCGGTTCCTGACGTCGGCCAACCTGTGCCGGTGGGTGATCGACTTCAACGAGATCGCGCTCGGTCGGCAGATCGGGCTGGGCTCCTACGGCGTCGTGTTCCGCGGCAAGTGGAAGGGTGTCGACGTGGCGGTGAAGCGGTTCATCAAGCAGAAGCTCGACGAGCGCCGCATGCTCGAGTTCCGCGCCGAGATGGCCCTCCTGGCCGAGCTCCACCACCCCAACATCGTTCTCTTCATCGGTACACCATCGATTTCTTTTCGGCTTTGTTCCTATCTTGTCGCTCACACCACACACAACACACACACAGGCGCGTGCGTGAAGCGGCCCAATCTGTGCATTGTGACGGAGTTCGTGAAGAATGGCTGCCTGCGTGATCTGCTGAACGACAGCGCCACGAAGCTGACGTGGCAGCAGAAGGTGAAGCTGCTGCACTCGGCGGCGCTCGGCATCAACTACCTCCACTCGCTGCACCCGATGATCGTGCATCGCGACCTCAAGCCCTCCAACCTGCTCGTCGACGAGAACTGGAACGTCAAGGTGGCCGACTTCGGCTTCGCGCGCATCAAGGAGGAGAACGCCACCATGACCCGCTGCGGCACCCCCTGCTGGACCGGTACGCACATTTTCGTTCTTTCGTTTCCCTGTTTCGCTTTCGTTCTTTCCTTTCGCTTGCGTACTTGGCCTTCGGCCTTAAGGAAGCTCAGCAAACTGGACTCTGACCAATTTCGTTTTGTGTTTACTTTTGCAGCGCCGGAGGTGATCAGGGGAGAGAAGTACTCGGAGAAGGCGGACGTGTTCTCGTTCGGCATCATCATGTGGGAGGTGCTCACGCGCAAGCAGCCCTTCGCCGGGCGCAACTTCATGGGTGTGTCGTTGGACGTGCTCGAGGGCCGACGGCCAGCGGTGCCGAGCGACTGCGGCCAGGCCTTCAAGAAACTAATGAAGAAGTGCTGGCACGCCGAGGCGGCCAAGCGGCCCGACATGGAAGCCGTCGTCGCCCAGCTGGACCGCATGGTCGGCAACGACGCCGGCGATGGCAAGGCTTCCGTGTGATGATTTCTTCTTCCGCCCACCTGTAATTATTCATCGTGTATACAAAGAGATAGCAAAGATTCATGAGCTGCAGTTCTGGCAGCAGTGGTGAGAAGACTGCAGGAAGTCACAAACAACAGGAAAAAGTAGGAATCTATAAACTGTGGAAGCCCTCTGCGTGGGGCGAGTACATGTGATTAATGCGTTGAGTGGAGATGGTTTGGTCGTGGAGTGGAGTGGCACCGAGCATTTGTGACCCACGCCGTAGGGCGATTGGCGGCGGAGCCAGCCTGTTGCGCCATCGGCTGATGACCAGGTAAAGCACCGCGGCAGTAACGCCGGCTGCGGCCACCACGGCTAAAGGCACAGCCACACCAGCAGCCACCGCCCCTCCACCGTCGCCACCGCCAGAGTTGGTCACCAAATGATGCGGCGAAGGGGAGGACGTTGGAGAGACGGCGCTGATGCTCGGGGTGGCAGTGATGCTCGGGGTGGCGGTGGTCAGCGATGGCGTCGGCGATGGCGAGCCGGAGGAAGAGGGCGACGTCGTGGGGCTGGAGGACCTGGTGGGGGCCGCTGTCCGGGATTGACTTCGAGGCCGTTGGAGAGGAAGTACGGCTAGGGCTCGGGGAGACTGCGCCGGGGCCGTCGACCATGCTGGCCAGGCCCGCGATTTTGACCACGTACCATCGGTTGGTATCTGGGAGGTCCTGGCCGTCGCGACCAAAGCTGGGCACACCCACGGGCATACCAGCCGAGTTGTCGGCCGTGTACTGCATCCACGAGTTGACGAAGTAGACGTCTCCATTGGCGTCGGTCTTGAACTCAGTGAGGTGGTTCCAGGTGAAGAGGCCGGTGACATCCTCGACCGGTGTGAGGAAGTTGCCGAGACCGTCTATGACGACCATGAAGTTCTGGAAAGTCCTCTGGGGCCAGGTGGAGACAGTGCGCAGCGTCCATGCGTAGAGGTAGCGATCGTTCGCGAGGCGCGCCAGGTGCGTGGCGATAACGTTGATGTTTCCCGTGGTGAAAGGAGTCATCCGCTTCTTGTAGATGACGGGGTCGTAGCCCTGGTGGTGGGTGGTGGTGACGGGGAGAGGAAAATCATCATCTTGTTGTGAGATGTGGTCACATAAGGAAGGAAGAAGGAAGGAAGGAAGGGTGCAAGAGAAACGTACGGATCGGCAGTCAATGAGCACCAACCAGGCGGTGAACGAGCAGAGCCCTCTTGCCTCGTCGGTGCAGTAGTTCTGGGCGTAGCTGCCGAGCAGAGTGTAGGGCCGCACCGTCCCGTTCCAGCTGCCCGCCGGATAAACCCAATCGCCCATCAGAGTCTCCGTCCAACCGTCGGGGAACCAATAGGTGGGCGCAATCTGACCATTGCGTGGCCACATGATCTCGAGGCCGCCCTTGTTCGGATAGACCGGGTAGAAGTAGCCAGAGAGAGGCTGGGTGCCCCAGTCGACGATGGTGAGGCCGACGATGTCTTCGGGCAAGAGGTCATAGGAATAGGTGCGAGTCTTGACGAGGCGTCGGGCGTAGGAGTGGGAGCCGCCCCACGGGTAGCCCACCCAGATGGGCCGCACGTCGGTGGGGTGGGCGTACTTGTACTTGGGCTTCCAGTCCTTGGGGTCGATGAGCACCAGCTGCTCGCCTTCGTGGGTGCAGGTACCTTCGGAGACGTGGTAGTAGGCGTAGTATACCTTGTTGCGGAGCACACTGCTGACAGAGGGGTCGGGCAGGTATCCGTTAACGCGCAGGTAGGCCATGTTGGAGTAGCCGTAGCGAAGCTTGCCCGGCTCCGTGCGGATACGAGAGAGCGGGTAGCCGTTGATGTTGAGGTCGACATTCACCAGCAGCGTGCCGTTGTCGGCGTAGAGCTGGAACCAGGCGCGGTCGAGCACGCGTATCACCACCGCCGCAGAGTCGTTGTGCGCTACGAGGCCCCACAGGTCGGTCACCAGGCCCGTGCCCCACACCTTGGTGTCGCAGTTGTGCTCGGGCAGGCACACCGAGTCGCACCTGATGGACAGCATCTGGCGCTTGTAGTCCTGCATGCCCAGCGTGTTGATGCGGAACTCGCTGATGACGGTGTGGTCGACGGCGTTGAACTTGATCACCTTCATGTAGTTGTTGTACTTGACCCCCACTCGGTAGGTGCCGTCGTTGTCCTCCGAGAAGGCCATGTCCAGCCAACCGTAGAAGGGGTATTCGCCGGGGGCCATGGAAGGCATGCCGTTCTCCACGATCCCCAGGCCGCCGGCGCTCTCCGCGGCGTCGTAGGAGAAGATCTTGGAACGACGCCCGATGGCGCCCACGCTGGTGTACACGCCTGGCCCGACGACGCCTGGTTGGCTCAGATCAAACTCCGGACCCTTAGCGCCGGGATCGTGGGCGACCGGTTCGCCGTCGATTGTTGGTTGCCACCCCCCCTGAGTAAGGCCCAGCGAGCGCGGTTCGGGGCCGCCATTCCAGGTGACGTCCGGCGGGTCGGTCAAGTAGCCTCCTCCCTTAACGGGACGAACGGCCTCACAAAGTTCTGCCCGCCAGGCCACGAAGAAGAGGAGGAGGACCGAGCATGTGATGACCAAATTGAACGTTGAATGAGGTCGGTGCGCCCTCCACATCGAAGAGCTCAGGTGCGGAGGGCCGAGACAGGAAGACAGGGCAAACAGGAAAAAAAGCCGGGAAAACATTCCGGGTTGGAGAGATCCGCGGATTGCTCTTTGAACTTAATTTTGCGGTGTTTTGGGCTGAGAATTTGGAGTCAGGAGTCTAAAGTCACTCCAAATTTTTTCGAAACGCAAACTTCGTTTTGCGTGGTCTCTCCGCTAACGGATCGAGTCCCGGTGGCACCTGTTGTTGTTGCATAGCATAGTTTAAATACGTGGTGAGATGGTGGTCGCAGGTGAGTGGGTGTGTTGCCCAAAGGCGCCTTCTGCAACTGCCCCCTTGCTTGCGATGGAAGCACACGAGGGCGCACTAGGTACACACAAGCACATCTATCCCCAAATCTGCCCAACCTGACCAGTCGTTGCATGACCCCCCAGGGCAACAAGTAAAGATCACGACAGCCATACGTGGCATCTTAGAAGATGTATTTTGCTCCCCCCCCCACCCGAACAACAACCCAACCTTAGGGTCTTTGATTCCGCCAAATCTTTGACTCCCCAGCGTTGGTGTTTGTGTGTCTCCTGTTCTATTGTTAATGATATGACGAAGCTAATATTATTGTGCTGATCGCACGATCGATGGCCAGTATGACGGTTCGCAGGTGTTGGCGGAACTAGTGCAGAATGCTGACGACGCCCGTGCATCTACAGCGAGCTTTCTCCTCGACTTGGTACATACGACAGCATCCACGCCGGTGCATGTCTGAATATCCCTCACATACTTTTTTCTCTTCCAGAGGACCCACGCCACCAATACGCTCCTGAGCCCCACCATGGCCCAGTTTCAAGTATGCAGCAGCGCTCCTTGTGTGTGTGTGTGTGTGTGTGTGTGTGGCGTCGTCTGCGCTGTTGTTGTTGTTGGCTGATCGTCTGATCTCTCGACCTCTCCAAGGGCCCAGCGTTGTGCGCATTCAACAATGCCGTATTTCGCGACGAGGACTTCGAAAGTATTCAGAACGTGGGAGCAGGACGCAAGTCGAACGATCCCATCGCCACTGGTAAAATACCATCCCTACTCATGGTGTAGCTTTCGGATTCGGTTGATCGCGTAATTGGCTGACCATTCAATGGTAATGGTCTGCCGCACAGGACGGTTTGGTCTTGGCTTCAATTCGGTTTACCACATGGTATATAACTGGCTCATGCCATTTTGTTAGCGTTCTGTCAGCTGACACGGAGGGCGGTGATGAATCCTCACTCGTTAGTTGTGCGATGTTATGTACACAGACCGATTTGCCATCCTTTATCACACGCGATAAAGCGGTCTTCTTCGATCCTCATCGAACTCACCTGCCGGGCATTGAGCACGGTCCTCCCGGTACTGCTTCCTTTGTGAGGCTCGCACATGCAAACCATGGGCGCGTTACTCACTCGACTATCTACCCGGCCCGCCTTAGGCAAATACTACAACTTCACCATCGCTGAAATCAGAGCCAAATACGCGGATCAATTCGCGCCGTACACGTTGTTTGGCTGCAACTTGCAACGACCATTCGATGGCACCATCTTCAGGTATGTCCCAGCACTGTTTGTTGATCCCTGCAGCACACGTGTTTGCGCAATGAACGCACATTAGTAGGCCTGATCGCTTGTCGACAGGTTCCCTCTGCGGTCGGCAGAGCAAGCGAAGGTGTCCGAGTTGGTGTCTTCGCGCCTGCCTTTCACACCCGACGACGTGCTCCAAATATTCGACAAGTTTATCGAGATGGGCAGCCAGATCCTTCTCCACCTCAAATTCCTTCGCGAGGTCAAGCTCTACGTGTGGAACGCAGGGCATACCGCACCCGAAGAAGTGTACAGCGTGGGTCTGGACAAGACCGCGATGAAGGAGGAAGAGATGCAGAAGCGGTCTTCGCTCTTCCTTCTCCTGGCCTCCAAGCTGGAGGCCTGTAAGGGAAACATCAAGGAGCTAGCCGCCTCGAAAGAGACCCTCTTCGAGACCATGCTGAACCAAACGCCAGCCAAGGACTTTCCGCAGGACATCTACAACGTGCGCTGCATCGTGAAGGGACGACGAAGGCGACGTCCGGCCGTGACAGACGCAGGTACCTGGGTTCTCTGAGCCGTTGCTTGATATATAAATTGTTCCCCCCCCCACAATGTGTAAGCTCACGACTCTTTCGATGCAGGTCCTGTTGAATCAGAGCGACGATCGCCATCTAGCGAAGAATGGGAGGCGTTTGAATTCGACGACCACTGGATGCTCTCGCGGGTTGTGGGCCAATCTCAGGCCTATCAACTTGCTAAACAAAACGCCAGGTGCGTGTGCTCAGGGTACTGCATACTTTATTAATAATTTTTATTATTAACAGAGGCCCAATATGTTCATGGTGGTAGGCATGCCCTGTTCCCGCTGGCTACTGTAGCTGCGTTGGTAAGCCGTCAAGCCCGAGGCATGGCCATGATGAGCATCACCGACGACTGGATCGCTGGTGGAGAGCCAAGGGGAACCTGTCCCCTTCCACTTGTGGGCCGGGCGTTCTGCACTCTTCCTCTTCCACTTTGGAGTGGTTTGGTATGGCCTTTTTCCTGTTCCAGATTTTGTTCGGCATTAGATCATAAGCCCCTTACTGTAACGGTGTTCGCTTGATGTGTTGCAGCCTGTTCACGTAAACGCTGGCTTTGCGTTGTCTCGCGACCGCCGGTCAATCATCAGCGGCAGCGACGTGTTCGACAAGCAGCTCTTGGTCAAGTACAATCAAGGTTTTATCCTACTCGAATTCTTTTGAGACCGTGACGTGGTTACGCTCACACATGTGGCACACACACACACCCACCCACAGCACTTCTTACCGATGCGGTTGCCTGGGCGTACGCCCGGCTCCTACTGCGACTTGCGGACGATTGCCAAAAGGGGCTGCTGCCGCTCAAGCCTGAGCACTATTACCAGCTGTGGCCGAAGAAGAAAGACATTGTCTCTGGTGGAGGTCAGTACTCCCGCGGCCGGAACCAGCCTTGGCCTTCTAACGCTTACATTGGGGAGTGGTGGTATCGCTAGGTGCCGACGGCTCCCTCTGGTCGCTCGTTGTGGCACCGGTACTGAAGCGTCTGCTCGACAAGAAGGTCTTCGCCTGCGCCTCTTTGCCGACAATGCAGGGGCACGTGACGCCGGCCAAGGCGCAATGGGTCGACGCAAAGGAGGCCCTCTTTTTCGATATCGAGCAGGATACCGAGGTAATCACAGGCTCTTTGTTGCAACGGATTGCGGTGTGGGCTAAGTTCTAATGGTTATTATATACGCTCTCGCCGAGATACAGGCAATCGTTGAGCGGTGGGTCAAGCTGGCCTCGGGGGAGGGCGGTCCCGGCAGCAAGAGCTCCCGCCGGTCGCTCAAATACTTGGCCCAGTCGCCCCTCGCCCTGGTGGTCGGTTGCCTTCTGCGTGATCGTTGCCCCCTGGTACACACAATCTCGAAGTACCCGCTTACGTACGGCCACCATTCCAGAGGGCTAACAACGATTGCTCTCTGTGTCCGTACCTCAGGTGAGCGTACCTATGTCCATCTACGATGAGTTCGTCGAGGCTGGCCTGTCTTCCGTCCGCCGACTCACCCCCGCCTTTGTGCGGCAGCTCTATCGGCAGAAGGGTATTGTCGCTATTCCTTCACGTCACATCTCATGCCATTCCCAATCTCTTGAGGAATGGGGGGGGGTGTTGTGCTATGTGCTGACATGTGACCCTTTTCAGTGGAAGCACTGAGGCAGAAGGGGGTGCCATTTCCTCCGCCTCGCTATCCGATTGGTCGCTTCCCCTCTCTCGAGGCCTCCTTCGTGGGCGTGTCAGAGTCCATCGCCATACTCAAATACGCCCTGTCGGACATTGGACCCTTCAACGAGCGCAAAGGTACCATTAGCGCTCACTCACATGAGACCGTTCTTTTTCAACTTACAGTTGTCACCCTTTTTGTGTGTGTGTGCGTGCGTGCGTGTGTGTGGGGCTGTCGGCGCAACAGTCGAAGGCCAAAACGACTACACGGCCGAATATGTTGCTCATCTCCCCTTCCTGTGTCTGGCGTCGAACGAGTGCACCACGTTCGCCAATGTTGGTAACGGCTCGGTGCTGTGTGAGTCGAAGAAGACCCGCGCTCTGGCCCATGTCCTACTCCGCAATTGTGCCCACCTCCTCATCCACTCTGAGCTCGTGCGGCAGATCGGTACGTCACCAACGATTGTCGCGCAAGTCTTCACTTTCAGAAAGCCATTCTCTCCAAGCGTTGACGCAAACCTCATGGATATTATTATTATTATGTTCGTGCCTCAGGCGAGTTACGGTACCCCCCGTTCCAGGAAGCAGTTGGAATCCGGCCGTTGACGCTAGGCCTGCTGGGCCAGTTGCTTAACGAGGGCCGCATGTTACCGCTCGCGTGGCGCGGCCTGAAGGGCCTCCCGTGGCGCACTACGGGCGGAGCCAGTGTCAAGGAGTGGATCGAGCACTTCTGGGAGTTCGTGCGAAGCGAGGAGGAGAGCGAGCGCAAGGCCGGAAGGCACAACGGGTTCGCCGACCGATTCCTCGCCGACTTCGGCGAGTGGCCGCTCCTGCCCGTGCGCGAAGGGCAACTGGTCTCGCTCAAGCGTCTGTCTCTGGTCATCAACCGTGCCGACATCGCCCTCGCTGCCGGCGACAAGTCACTGCACAGCGGCGGCGATAGCGGAGAGCAGGCCGTCTACCATGTGCTGGAGCGTCAGCTGCGCTACGCCTACATCACTGATGACCAGGAAATCGACGTCGTGGCGCGCGGATTGGTGCCGCAGGTCGTGCTCGATCGAATGATGAAGCTCTCCCCCAAGAACCTTATCGCCGCGCTGCACCATTTCATCACCGATGAGGAGGAACGAAGAGGCCCCAAGGAGGGCCGGCCTGGCGTTGAGGAGCTTCCCTTCCGCGAGCTCAGCGCTCAGGAGCGCGACCTCCTGCTTCACTACATCGCACGGGGAATCGACAGCCTGGGAGACACCGACCTCGTCCGACTGCGGTCACTGCCTCTCTTCCCGTCGATGAAGATCCTTCTCAACGAAGGCTCGCCTTCTGCCGGACGACGACCTCAGCCATCGCCTTCGTCGTCGTCGTCGTCTTCGCTGTCGTCCTTCACGAGCTACACGAGCCTCAAGGATGGCAAGTGGTACACGCTGCCGGAGGACTTCCCGCTGCTCACGGGCCGGGCCAATTTTCTGCACGGAATGGCCTTCCTGCTGTCGAACAAGGCCATCGACGCGCTTTACATCAAGCTGGGCATCCTGCCCCTCTCGCGGGCGTCTCTCTACGTCGACTTCGTGTTTCCGGCCATCGAAGCCAAGGCCCGAAAGGCGCAGGAGGCCCTGGACGCGTCGCTCAGCCATGCGCAGCATCAGCTCCACGTGGACGTCGGCGAGGACGTGGAGCGGGAGATCCTTCACCACCTGGAGGACGTACGCATGCACTTCGAGCAGCTCGTGAGCGAGAGGGCGGGCTTTGGTGACATCCTCTCCAGGCTGCCCATTCTTCGTGGTACGCATCCCAATCACTCTTTTCTCTTTCTTCAACAAAATATCGTAACTGATGGTATAATCGTTCCCTCCCCACTACTCACCCCCCGACCGTGATATCTCGGCCGACTCCTGACAGGAATGGACGGCTGCTTCTACCCGCCCTCCGCATTTGTCGACCCAACCGTACCACTGCTCTACGCCATCAAGCGAGAGTGGGCGCTTCCGTCGACCTACGCGCGTTCAGCCGAGTGGCTGCTGTTCTTCCGTCGGCTGGGTCTCGCCGACCGGGTCGACGCCTCGATCTTCCTCGGCTTCGCCTCCGGGGTGAGCGAGCTGGCCCAGCGCGATCCCGTTGGCGCCCGGCAGAGGGCCATCCTCCTCATCCAATACCTCAACGAACACTACAACGACCTCTGCCCCACCAGCGGTCCAGACAGCAAGCCCGACTCAGGTACCGGCAACGTGCAGAAACAACATGTTGTTCTTGGTGGTTGCCTACCTCTCACGGTGACAGTTTAACTGTGTTTCTACCGGCGGTGATTCTGCAGAATCTTCGTTCTGGGAGAAGTTGCGCGAGGTGGAGTTCGTGCCGTGCATGGAGGTGCGGCAAGAGACCGAGTACACCAAGCGCGCGTTCTATCGCTTCGCCGAGGTGGCCGAGTACTGGGACTTCGAGCTGATGTGGTCGCAGGCGCCCATCCTGGAAGAGGCCCTGAGCCCGCCGTACAACCTCAAGCGCAAGCTCAAGATCATCTCCACCCTCTACTCAAAGGACGTCGACTACGTGGTGCGCCATCTCAACTTCATGATCCGCTCCTTCACCAACACCCGGATCTACGTGGCTGGCCGCGACTTCGCCGAGAAGCGGCGAAGCGAGCGGCTGCTCAGCGGCTTCCGCGACATCTACCGCTACCTCGACCGATGCTGCGGCGAGAGCGACAGACTACGTAAGGCGCTCGTCGAGAAGCTCGGCCGCGACACGCCGTGGATCTACCACCTGGCCCCTATGCCCGGCGACGAGGCCACCAACGACAAGAGGAGCCACAGTCGACACCAAGCAGAGCGAGGCCAGGGGGATGAGCGCGAGGTGCACGAGCGCTACAAGGTCATGCAGTTCATCGCGCCCTCGCAGGTGTTCCACGAGGTCGAGGAGGAGGTGCCGTCGCTCATGTACCGTGTGCCGACCTGGCTCGCCCATGGCTACGACTTCCTGCTGGAGGCCTTCACCATCGAGGAGATCCCCAATGCCGAGTGCTCACTCACGGCCCTCCATCGACTCCTGGAGTCGAATGGCGGCGACGGCATCCCGCTGCCGCCCGACCGTTTGGCGCACGTGCTGATGCTGCTCGGTCTCATCCATGCCCATGCGCGTGGTGCCACTGCCTATAGACCGCGAGGCGATGGCGCTACGGAGGCCGCGCGCGAGGAGCTCAAGGCTCGTCTCCAACGCGACGTGCGGCTGCCCGATGAGCGTGGCCTGCTGAGGCGACCGTTGGACCTATTCCTATTCGACACTCCCTGGCTCAAGGGCCGCATCGCCCTCAGCAAACCCACAGGTAACCCGTTCTCGAGTACGAGCAACCCCTTTTGTGTGATCTAAGCCTTCTCTTGGTGGTCAGGTGAAGTGGTGATACCGATCTTGCATCCCAACGTGTCCAAGGAAATGGCCCGCTTCTTTGGTGTGAGGTCCGTCCCCCAACGTTGAGTGCTCTGAGCACAAAAAAAGGAGAAACAACATGCTGTGTGGTAGAGGCGTTGCTCCTGAACTGTTGGTGCAGGTTGCTGAGCCTCATGGTCCAAGAGGAAATCGATCCCCGGTACGAGCTTGAGCCAAGCGACCGACATGCAGGCGACGTCGAGCGCTGGCAACTCAATCTCTCCACGGACGAATTCAAACGAGGTATTACTCCCTCCCCGTGCCTTGGTGACCTCCAAAGTGCATTAAGACTGTCCGTTGTGAAGCTTCATCACTGAAGCGTGCGCTACGATGTGGCAGGCGTGGTGCGCTTGATCACGCATGAGCGTGGACAGGAACAACAAACGGCAGCAAAGGCCGCGCAGCTTAGCGACGAAAATCGAGCCGAAGTCGAGCAGCGGCGAGTACAGCAACTCGAACGGCTGGAAATGCTGCGCTACCTCCGTATTCTTCCATCTAAAAGCCTACAGACGAGGGTGCGTACGACCTTAAAAACTAGTCACTTCAAGTCTTCATCCGCATCAACTCACGAGTGATGATTGCGGGTCTTCACCTAGCTGATCTGGCGAGAAACGGGAGACGACGTGACGGTGGCCGGTGGGGGTACGGGCTCGCTGTCGGTGTTGGACGTCGACAACACGCGAATCTACCTGGCCACGCCCTTCTCGCCCCAGATGCTCATAACCCACTTGGCCAACCAGATCAACCACTTCCTCTTTGACCCGCTCAAGTACTCTCTCCCACGTGCCCCTTTGCTCCTCTCGTTCGGCTAACGTGGTGGTATTGCAGGAACATGCAGCCGCTGTGTGCAATCCTTGATTGTGAAGAGGCCGAAGCGATCGCAGTCACGCTGAACATACTACACATCTCGTTCGTTGTCGAAGAGGGTCCCGCCTCGAAGCTCGGCCTTCCGCTCTCGCCGGAGGAGGTCGAACGATTGGACTTCGGTGCATATGGCCACTCTCTCTCTCTCTCTTGCCATTTACCGCCTTGTGTGTGCTTAACACCTGCGTTCAACCGTTGCTACCAGTTGATAAGGATTTCAAGCCGGGAGATAAGGTCGGGATTACGAGCGAGAGCGGACCGATGCGGGCCGAGATTCAATGTCGCCTGGACGATGGCCACTGGCTCGTACTGATGTCCGCCATGGGCGACACGCAGAGGTGTGCCCCATTTTCCTTCTTACTTAGCAACTGTGTAGTGGAGTGGGGTGGGGTGGGGTGAGAGAGAGAGAGAGAGAAATTTCCTGACACGCGTTATTTCTTGTAGGGTGCGTGAGGACCAAATGGCCAAGGTCAAATCGCTCAAACAACAGCGACACGAAGAGCGCGAGAGACGAAAGCAGCACGAGGCCACAAATGGAGCCAAGGGCAAGCAACGACGACTCATTCGGGATGATGACGAAGATGACGCCTACCAATCTGATACCGAAGAGGTGTGTGCCTAGGCCTATAGGGAGCACCACGCGGAGATCACACACTGACAATTACCTGCTCATCATTACACCTTAGCAGAATGGTGAAGAAAGCGGTAGGGAGGAGGTGGAACTCATCAGAATTGAGCCAGCCGATCCCGACCACTGGAAGAAGGAATACGCTCTTGCTGAGCAGGTACATTGCCACCTTTGATACGAGCAACTTTTTGGTCCACCTGGCCTCGCTCACGACGTTTACGACACTGGGTGACTCACAAAACTTCAGATCAAGGCCATCACACCGCAACTGGAGCCCGAACCGCCTGGCATTGATGAGTTCATTGACGTGGTCGAGAACACCGACAAGACCCTGGGCCAAGCCGTAGTGAAGAAAGTCCGCAAGGGCATTCGACCAGGTACGATTTGATGTGCTGTGTGTGTCCATTTGGCTGTGTTCGTGTGCAATCATTGTTCATCATGATGAACCACACGTGTCTTTTTGTTCTGCCAGGCTACGACATCGTGCGGTGGGGAAACATTGACGAGGTGGCCTTCTTCCATGTGCGGACGGAGCCCGTCACCGACCAGCGCCTGGTGCTGGCCAAGCAGGCCGTCGATGTGCTGCGACAGGTGGCGCGCGTGTTCGACTACCAGGCCTACTTCGTGTGCCTCTTCTACCAGAAGGACGCCGTAAGCCGGTTCGTGGAGCAGCGGCTGCTGTTCAACATCTACCCGTTGGAGGAGCACATGCGCAAGAACAACGTGCGGGATCTCAGCACCGACCCTTCCGCGTTTGCCTATCTCTACTTCTACGGCCTCTTCGTGCACAAGCTCGGCCACTTTTTCGACATTGGTACCAATGCTCGCCCAATGCATAAGTTTCCAAGCGCTCCTCATTTTACTCGTACTGATTGGTGATGGATGGCGATGGTGCTCCCTACGTATGTAATGAAACGCAACAGTGCACGGAACACGACACGATTTCTTCATGAACGAGCTGCGGATCGAATTCAAGATGGAGTGGATCAATTTGATCGAAGCCAAGGGTTTCGACCTCGACGCCATTCTCGCAGGCCCACACGCCTGGATGCTCGAGCAGACCGTTTTTTGAAGCGAGGCCCCGAGCTGAACGTGTGCGACGTCGGGTCTTCTGATCCGGAGGGCGTGTTGTAATTTTTTCTTTCAGGTCAGCTCAATTCATTTGGCCAACGAACTCCATAGAAGCACGTGCGAGGTTTTTGACCAACCAGCTTCCAGCTATCAACCAACCGCAACAGCTCCACAGTCAGTACCTTAACCACAGGCGGAAGTTCGCGTTACGGTGCGTGCCTCCCCCGGGGCGATGGAGGCAACCGAACTCCGCTCGGTATGTTCCGCTGTCTTTTTTTTTTCTTCTTCGAATATCAAGTGTGGCGATTGGTGCACACTAACCAATCGCTGGCCACCAGTACTCGTGCAGAGCGGCCGGAGGGCCGGTGAGGGCATTTGCTCTCTCCTCAAACCTCCACAAACACACACAGACCAGAATAATTGGGAGATGAACCGCTTTAGCACGCTGGTGGTTCTTGCATGCTTCTTTACCATCGCTCTGGTATGGCTTCGTTTTTGTTTTGTGCAATCAAATTCCCACCATCGATCCGAGTAGGAGTTGTGTTGACGTTTGATTGTTTGGGCAGGCTGCGACGACCCGCGTGAAGGTGGCCATTGTCGGTGCTGGAGCCGCAGGCATCGGGGCGGGTTACCACTTCCACGAGAATGGCATGGACGACTTTATCATAGTGGAGGCCCGAGACCGAGTAGGAGGGCGCTTGCATTCAGTTCAGGTAAGAGAAGAAGGGTTAGTTGTTTCCGCCGTGTCGGCTGGGCCGAAGCAACGCTTAATATCTGACGTCATATTACTACTCCAACGACAGTTCTTCAACCACACTGTGGACTTGGGCGGTGCCTGGTTCCAGGGCACCAACGGAAGTCTCCTCTGGGAGCTCAAACAGTACATACGTACCACCTTGATTAGCTTTTAGGCTCGCCATCAACTCAAACTGGATCAACCATGCAGAAAGTACGATATGCCGTGCGCGTACACCGACTTCGTGGACATGTACACTTTTTATCCCAACGGCAGCCTGATTCCTGATGTACCTCCCTCTCCCTCCCCTCTCTCATGCCACTTACTTACCACTCGTCGGTGCCCACTCATGGCAAAACTTGACCTTTTTGTAGGACGTCGTGAACCACTACCTCACTGAGTCCGACGCGATGTACTCCGAACTGGAAGACGTCGCTGCCCAGATGGCTGAGCAGGGTACACCGGACAGGTCCCTCATGGGTGCGATCGAGGAAATCGGTTTCTTGAGCGCTTCCATGAACGACACGGACTACGCTGTCAGGAATTGGATGCTCTGGTACTATTTTGGCTGGGCTTATGGAGAACAACTCGAGTACTTTGACCCCTCTTAGAGGGGGGGGGTTATCCCACCCCCGAGCGATGTTGGTGGTCCCCTCCTAACACCTTACACGTTCACCAACCGCAGAGGAGTCGGCCTGAGGGCCATGATGGATGAGGGCGACCCCAAGGCGGACTTTGCTGCGGAGGACTGCCTGAACCTGGCCGGCTTCCAGAACCTTCTCATCAAGATGTCGGAGCCTTTCCGGCGGAAGATTCGACTCTCCTCGCCCGTCAAGTCGGTGGACTATTCCAAGGACATCATCAAGATCACCACGTCTAATGGAGACATCATCGAAGCTGAGAAAGTCATTATGTACGTCTCCGCTGCTTGCACACACACCACACACACACGTCACCCACTCCCACCACTCTTTGATAGATAAAGAACTTTATTATTTTCTCCAGGGCGATTCCCGACCACCTGCTTGTCGAGGGGAGCATTGAGTTCACGCCTGCACTGCCCACCATGTTCCCGTTGCTGGCCTCGTTCTCTGGTACCACCTACCCACCACCATACAGTGTGGGGAGTTGGTTATTTGTTGTCACGGCTCACGATAGTGAGACATCTTGAACAGGAAGGGCTCAGTACATGAAGGTGTTCCTGCACTTCCCGACGTATTTCTGGGAGGACCTGGGCGACCGTGAGTTCTTTGCCTACACCCACCCGACTGAGGGCTACTTCCCGTCTTTCCAGAACCTGAATCTCCCCAAGGTATACCAAGTAGCTGCATATCCAGCACAGTTTCATCCACAACAATCACTTAATCACCTCCTTGACGCGTTGCAGCTGCTCCCTGGATCCAATATTCTGGTGGCCACGATTACTGGCGACGAGGGCAAGCGCTTGGCCAACCTCACCGATGCTCAGATTCAGGCTGAGATCATGGTGGTGCTGAGAGCCATGTTCCCTGGCGCACCTGAGCCTGATGGTATCCACCACATATTCATCAAACCCTAACGCACAAGCTTACAATTATTATTTTTCGCCATCCTTTGCAGGATTCCTTCGGAACAGCTGGTGGCAGGATCCCTACAGCATGTCTGTGTGGGCAGGGACCAACATCAACGCGTACCCTTCCCTCCGACGTGCATTCCTTGTCCCTGTTCAAGAGAAGGTCTACTTTGCTGGCGAGTGGGCAGCTGACAAGTACAATGGGTATCTCGTCTCCTCTCTACTTGCCCTTCACTTAGTCTGGTGCTAACCAGGTGCATCTGGATGAAAGTTATGTGCATGGAGCCATGTACACTGGTATTGAACAGGCCAAGGCAATCAATGACTGCTTCCAGACCTCAACTTCGCTGTCATCTGCTTCAATGCTCACTCCCCTGCTTTCTCTCTTGGGCTGAAGAACACTTCTTGTACAACTTTACTATTTTTTAACAACAACATTTTTAAACTTAAAAATAAGTGCAAGGGAGGCTGGTGTTGTTAGTTGAGGCCTGACAGGTTGGCAATGTGTTACCTAATATAAAGAATAGTATGGGGCATTGAATGCATTTGGCAGGTTGATAGCTAATCAAGTAAGTGAGATAAATGTAAATAAAGGGTGAAAAAGGACTTGGAAAATGAAGGGAAATTTGAAGAAATAGGCTATTGTGATTGTACGTAAAGTAAGTATTGACAACAGCCAATCTTGCCTCCATGGCAACTGTCACCTCAGTTGCCATAGCTGAGGGTTAATTGTAGTATAATAACTGTAATTACAAATTAACACAATACCAGGCACATGGACTGCTGTGGTCAAAGAGCCCAAGGGACAAAAGAAGGCCAACCATGATCTCCTGCCCATGGTCAAGTGGCACTGTGACAGCTGCACATGCTGTGACCACTGTCACAAATCAGGAGAGGTTAGGGTTAGGGTTAGGGTTAGGGTTAGGGTTTAGGGTTAGGGTTAGGGTTAGGGTTAGGGTTAGGGTTTAGGGTTAGGGTTAGGGTTAGGG
>CACVKS010000171.1:0-23692 GCA_902749335.1 Acanthamoeba triangularis
TGGCGGGGCGGTACCGGGTGAGGCAAGTGCCGGCCAGTGTGAGCGCGGATTCCCAGCGCTTCTGCTCCAGAAGGAGCCGCACGCCACGCAGGAAGAAGAACGCAAACACGCTCTCCGAGTAACTGCGCGTGCGGCCGTGCGTGTGCGTGTGCGTGTGCGGTGAGTACAACACRCATGTTTCTAGTCTGGGAGAGGAGATGGTGGCGGCAGGTACATGGCGGTCATGAAGATGTTGGCTGGCGTGAGGCAGTAGAGCAGCACGGTCTTGGTCGCAAAGATCTCCTTCTTGACCACCAGCCTCGACAACCTGTCGGCCACCCAACGACAGAGGAGGGTCTGGGTGAAGGACGACGGGGACGAGGTTTGTGGGAGGAACTCCCCATCGCGGGGAAAGAGAAGTCGTGTACCGATAGAGCTCGACGGCGGAGAGGACGAAGAAGGCGTTGGTGACGAACACGCCGGCAATCACTGCGCTGTTGTACTCACTCGCAAAGCCCTTGACCCACAGCACCTTCAAAACTAGAACACTTGTGTTAATATATATTTCTTAAATATAATATTATTAAAATAAAGTGGGTAATAATATATATATATTATATATTATATCATTTGTATTTTTATTATTTTATTGTAATAAAAATACAAACAAAAAAAATAAATGTGGAGCAACTGTACAGGTGCGGTTGAGGAAGGAGATGGCCAGCGGGAGGGCCGGGAAGAAGGCGTGGAAGTGTTCGAAGCGATAGCCATGCTGGGCGATGTCCACGAAGTAGACCCCGTCCCACTTGGCCAAATGGCCCACGCTCGTCTCCACCACGCCGTCCAACTTGGTCGGCAGCGCGGCAGAGGCGGAAGATGAAGACGCAGTCGAATCATCGAAATCGCTGAACATCTCGCCCAGGAAGGTGGCAATGAGAAGCATGAGCACGCGTGACAAGATGGCGACCTTGAAGACGGCGCGCTCACGGAAGGCCGTGGCGGCTGCCGACGTGTCGTCGCTCGGGGAGGATGCGGCAAGCAGCCCCCCCGGCTGTGTACGCTTGCTCTCCTGCGCAGGTGCAGGTGCAGGTGAGGTGGCCGCGCCGCCTCCTTTCCTCTTCATCTTTTAGTTCTTTGTTGCTTGTGAGGTCACCACACGCTGGCGATTTTATCTGGCCTATCCCAAGAATTTTTTGATCAAATGCAAATGTTTTGGTATCGCATTTCATAAACTAATTACATTTGCAAAAGAAAGTTCTTAACTGCCGGGGTTTGGTGGAATTGGCAGAAGACTGGAGGCATGCTTCGTCCCGGGTAGGTCCCTGCCCAACGATACTTAAGTAACGATACTTAAGGCGCCCAACTCACGAACACCATCCACATGTGCCGCTGTCGTTGGAAGTCTGCGCGATGGCAATTTCTCTGGTAGAAGGGACCAAACAGTGATAGTGTTACCTGGTAGTGACCCAAACTACACTACACTACCAGGCCACCAATAGCAGGAGAACAGAAATGTATTTTAACCTGGGCCTTCTTCATTCTTACACCACACCACACCAAGATGAAGATGAATCTCAAGCTGGTCCTGCTGGTGGCTCTCAACCTCCTCACCATAGCGTTGGTCTCTGCCAACTGTGGTGGGCCGAAGTACAACGACAAGGACTGGACTCACCACGAGTTGACTGTTTTGGAGATCTTCTCCACTGATGTACTCACTCCGAGCCCAGACTTCTATGGCACTGCGCCACTCCAGAACGGCACGTTGATCCCACCTATCTCCTGGATTCCTCTCCAGGGCACATTTTGTTGGATTGTTGCTCAACATCAGCCTTGTGTACAGATGCATTCTCCAACTTGTTGTACAACGAGAATGGCACCGAAGTGGTGGGCCACAACACTGGCCTATGCACACTTACACCCGCGGTCAACAACACCGGCTCGCTCTACGACGTCTGCACCATCGTCCTCTACTTCAACAACGAGGCCGACCAACTCGTCCTTGTGGGCGGACTCAACTTCGTCGCCTCTGTGTCGCCTATGGCCGTTGTCGGTGGCATCGGAGCGTACAAGGGTGCCTCTGGCAGCTGCATCACCACCGAGACCGACGGGCAGTTCCTCTACGAATGCGACTTCTGGACACCCAACTTTAAGCAGTCGCGTAAGTAGCACAGGACCACAATGTCCTCCTGATTTTCAATAAACCAGGACCACGATGTCCTGATTTGCGCCGGACGCACGTGGCGGGAGGCCCGGGGAGGGTGCTGCGCGCCGCCTGACAGGCTTGTCGCTCGATTCTGGCATCAGCCGAACGGTAGTCGTTGAAATTGCAACCACATCGGCAAGCTAGCTCTAGTCTTTCAAACTATGTTGTTGAGACTTGAAGTCGATTCAACACCACATCCGCCGAGCATCACAGCGAATGGCGTTTCACGAACCGGCCCTCACGGCCGACTACGGCCTGGCTAAATGTATTGCCCCCAAGAAGGTGGGTTTGGGTCATCTCGTCCAAGAGAAGCAGAACCTGCTGTGGGCCAAGTCTTCAGCCAGCGCTGCCGACGTCATGCAGCTTCTGCAGAGCAACGATCTCGTAGCGCTGCCCATCTACGACGAGCAGCGCAAGAAGTTCATCGGCGTAGCGCACATCTTCGACATCACCATGGCGCTACTCGATGGCAGCCAAGGCGCTGTCGATCAGCCCAAGGACATCACATCGAGCGAAGCGGTCATCACGAGGGCCACCGAACGTGCGTCTCAATCGATCGGCGACCTCCTCTTCAAGGATGTCACTGAGTGCATGGTCTGCTTCCACTGCGCCGATCCTATCGAGAAGGCCATCAAGGCCCTCAACGCGGTACCCCACCACGTATTCGTCACGATGACCAACGAGCAGGAGGAGAACAAGGAGCAGCTCGAGGCTGGTGGCGTCGTCGAGGGCCGCTACCGTCTGCTGTCGCAGACCGACGTCGTACGTTTCCTCTCGCGCCATCAACACGAGCTCGAGAGGGCGCTACTCGATCGCGTGCTACTCGCCACCATCGACGAGCTGGGCCTGGTCGCCGACCGGCCCGTCGTCACCTGCTTCCCCGCCGAAGGCAAGCTCGCCCTCGACGCCTTCAACGAAATGAAGAAGGTAAGCGTACACCAACATCGCCACGTAGAAACTCATCAAGAAGCGGCACTACAACATACAATTCCACAGGACAAGGTGTCGGCGGTGGGCGTGTGCGAAAAGGGGACGGGCAAGCTGCTCTACAACCTGTCGGCGTCGGACCTGCGGGGCATGACTGTGCAGAAGATGCACCTGCTCCTGAGGCCGGTGCCCGAGTTCCTGAGCCAGCTGGGCAGCCGCAAGCTCATCTTCCCCATCACCGCGCAACCTGAGACTCGCGTCAGAGACCTGCTCGAGAACCTGCTTGGTACTGCGCTCTCACGCAACCCTCAGTCACGGAGTCGGATGCCTATGACTCACTTTCTTCTTCTTTGTTCTTCAACAGCTGGCCGCGCGCATAGGGCGTACGTGATCGATGATCAGCAGAGGCCCATCGCCGTTGTCTCCTATACCGACATTCTCAGCAAGATCATGTCCTAGCCTAGGGCAGGCCGAGTAAAACGACATTCACCCACACCCACTTAAGCACACTATACGCGCAGGCAAGAGTTCGTTTCACGCGGCGTGAGAGCTCTCTGGATTCAATTGCTTCTCTCAGGCATTCTGCAGTGCGCGCCCGCATGGCTTACAGACCGATGGCCTCCAGCTCCACCTCGAAAATGAGCGTGGAGTTGGGAGGAATGGTGCCCGGCACGCCTGCAACAACAACAACAAGACAAATCAGCAAAGGTCCGAAGTGTCTCTGTTGTGTGTGTGTGTGGCCGCGTACCCTTGGCACCGTAGGCCCAGTCGGGTTCGATGGTGATCTTGGCCTTCTCGCCCTTGCTCATCTCGAGGACGGCCTCGTCCCAACCGCGGATGACCTTGCCCATGCCCACCTTGAACTTGAGGGCCGACTTCTTCTTGCCGATGTTCGTGTCGAAGATCTGACCGTTCTCCAGCATGCCCGTGTACCTGCCCGTTCGCACAGCCAACAACGTGAATGCCGCTCGGCCTGTAAGTGTCACCGCACATGCAACACTCACACCGCACACGACACCACGTGCAGCGCACGCACCTCACGGAGACAGACTCGCCCTTCTTGGGGAAGTTGGTCTTGTCGCCCTTCTTGAGCACGATCTTGCGGTAGCCCTTCTTCTCAGGCACGCCGCTCTTCTCTGGAAGAAGCCCACCAAAAAGCCAGCGTCAGGCCGCACGGCACAACACACGACGCACCACCGCACACGACACGACACAAGGCACACAAGAGCGAACCCTCGGTGGCGTCGGCAGCGGGGCCGCTGGCGGCAGCGCTGGCTCGGGCCTCCTGGGCCTTCTTCCTCTCCTCAATGGCGGCCAGTTCCTTGTCGTCTTCCTCCGTGCGGAAGTCCTGCCGCGGGCGCAGATTGAGCTTCCATCATCGAGAAATGGTTGAATTATTATTAATTTAAGCAGTATTGCTGTATTACCTTGGACACGAACAGATCGGCGTAGGCGGCATCGAGCTTGCCCTGCAGATGTAATTAATTAATAAATAAATTTATCATCCATCGATTGATCTCGCGAAGGTGCAAAGCTGGGATGGGCCGCACCTTGTTCACGTTCTTGGCCACATTCTGCAGCTTGCCCTTGAGGCTGTGGCGCTGGAGGAAGGCGTTGTTGCCATGCTTCTGCAGGAATTCGACGATGTCCTTCTTCGGCACTTGGGCCAGCTCCTCCTGCTTCCAGGGCGCCGCAATCTCAGGCTGCTCCATCTCTACTCTACTCTGCGCGATGATCAACAACCACAGCTCTGGGCTTTTTCTTCCTTCTTTTCTCAATTCGTGCGAAAAGCTCAAAAGAAAATCGTTCGGCATCTCACACAATCGCCAGAAGATGAGCACCATCTACCGCGATGTGGCGATGGTTCTCGAGAGCTTCCATCAGAAAAAAGGTGCCTCCCAATGGATCAACTTGTTTCTTCTTTAATTTTACTGAGATTTAATCTTCACCTCCGGCGATTTCGTTCCATCAGGGAGCGTGAAGAGTCTCGTCTTTCAGAAGGACATCAAGCAGAAGGAATCCGTGTTTGCCCTCGTCTGCAAGACCCTCAAGTGTACACATAATTCATCCTCTCCCCTCTACTTTTTCTACTGACCACCCCGCCTGCTGCTTGTAGTCAAGTCCGTCCTCGAGCAACTCGTTGCCAGCGCCAAGATCTTCGACGAGCAGCGCCAGGTACGGTCCAGCCCACCGCCACCAGAGCGATGGTGTGTGCCTCTCATTCGGTGGTGTGCGTGTGCGGGGTGTGCGGTGATCTCGAATCGAGTTAGTTGGAGAAGCAGAAGTGGCTGGTGTACGTGATGGTCTACGACATGATCCTGGCCGATGGCATCAAGGGCAGCGGCCACTTCAAGAAGCTCCTCCTCAAATACAAGAACCCTCTCGTCCAGGCCCTCGTGCGCTTGAAAGTCAGGTATCATCCACATGCGCGTGGGTGTGCGGTGTGTGTGCTGACCATGCAGCTATGCAGGGCAAAGGCGGTGGATAATGACGGGTTGTTGCCGGAAGAGGTGCGGAATCCGCTGGTGCTGCCCCGCTACGTGCGCGTGAACACGCTTAAGGCGGAGGTGGCCGACATTCTGCCCCGACTGCCCCATCTCCTATCGGCCAATGGCGGAGACGACGGGGACGACTCAAGCGAACGAGGCGGTGCCCACCCGCCCAAGAAGCGAAGACGGGCCAAGAGCGAAGAAGAAAACGATGAAGAAAATGAAAGCGAAGCCAGAACGGAGGAGAAAAAGAGCGAAGACGCAGCTGCTGCCAAGGTCGAGGTCGACGAGCACTTGGCCGATCTCCTGGTCCTGCCGTCGACTGTCAAGATGAACGGCCGGCACCCGCTGGTGCAGGACGGCACGCTCGTACTGCAAGACAAGGTGCCCACACACACACTCACCCGCACCAACTAGCCAACTAACATTCCAATTCTTTTATGGAATGTGTGGAATGTTGGAGCACACAGGCCAGTTGCTTCTCGGCCCACGCCCTGTCGCCGCCAGAGCACGCCCATGTCATCGACTGCTGTGCGGCGCCCGGAAACAAAACCAGGTTTGTTGCGTGTTGCAATTGTGGACGTGAGTTCGTCGTGTCTCGTACGAGAGCTGTGCACTCACTAGCTTCGCTTCTAACGCGCGAGTGCAGCCATCTGGCGGCGCTGATGAAGAACACGGGTAAGATCTTCGCCTTCGACATGGACATCTACCGCCTCAACACCCTCAAGCGGCTCACCGCCCGCGCCGGAGCCACCAGTACCCTACACCCCTGCTTCAGCACCCTGACGACACTCTACTGACATGCCTGCCTACCTGCCTGCCTGGGGTGTGTGTGTGTGCCACTGATGTGTGCAGACATCACTGCCGTATGCAGTGACTTTCTCAAGGTCAACCCGCACGACCCGCAATACGCCAATGTACGTCGTGCCTGGCGCTACCTCCCCCCAAAGCTGTCGCTTGAAGCCACCACCGTCCGACATTTCCTCTGCTTCTTCTGGCGTTGTGGGTTAAGGTGGAGTACTTCATGGCCGACCCGTCGTGCTCCGGTTCGGGCATCGTTTCGCGCTACGACGTCGCCTTCACCACCGGTACCGGGTCTACTACTCTTCAACCATTTCTCCTGGGTGGGTTGAGGTGAGCCACATTCATTATATTCACACTCTTCGTCTTTCTCGGACAGCGCCGGATGAGGACGAGTGGGTGGACCTGGGCGACGACGACGAGAAGAAGAAGCGGCTCGCCGGGTTGGCCGCCTTCCAGACCTCTATCATCACCCACTGCCTCAAATGTACGTCGTCCTTATCCCCCAACATTCCACACACGCCACAGACCTGACCGAGTGCGTGCGCGATTGTGTGCGTGTCATGCGTGTGCGGCATACAGTCCCGCGAGTGAAGAAGGTGGTGTACTCGACGTGTTCGGTGCACGAGGAGGAGAACGAGCGCGTGGTGCGTGCCATTCTCGACGCCCACCCGCACGTGCGCCTCGCTCGTGCCCTGCCCCAGTGGCCGCGCCGCGGCCGTCCGCTCTTCCCCGGCGCCGACAACTGCGTGCGCACGCTGCCCGTGGAAGACAAGACCATCGGCTTCTTCGTCGCCTGCTTCGAGGTCGCCTCGTCATCGTCGTCGGCCGGCAACACGGGAAAGCGAAAGCGACTGGACGACGACGACGACAATGACGCCTCGTCAATATCACCATCGACAGCGTCGTCATCATCAACATCTTCATCTGCGCCAACGATGACGACAACGACATCGGGTGATGGCGCTGAAGAAAACAAGAAGAAGAAAAAGAAGAGGAGGAAGAGGAAGAACAAGAACAAGAACAAGAACAAAACCGGCGTAGTGGACACGACTGTACCATCAGCACCGTCGTCGTAGGCCGCGTGGCACGAGAGACAACTTTTTGCTTCAAAACGAGACCTCTTATCTTTTATTGGACTGACCATGGTATGTGGAGGCGACGTGAGGAGGTCATATAGCTATAGCTGGAGCTTGCGGGCGAGGGGCTTCGACTTGGTGCCGGTGTTGGCCTTCTGGAGGAGCTTCTTCTTGCGGATCTGGAGCAGGCGGATCTTGGCTTCGATGTAGGCCAGCTCGGCGTCGACTTCAGACAGTTCCTCCTCCTCGTCGTCGTCTTTGCTGTCGTCTTCGTCCGATTCCACTTGCTCCCTCTTGAGTTGGACCACCTTCAAGCCGGAACCCGACGTGCGCGAGGGCGGGCGAAGCTGCGACTCGTCTTCGTCTTCGTCTTCGTCGTCTTCGTGATCATCAACGATCTGCATGCGAGCGGGCACCTCGACTTCGTCCGCGTCGCTGGTGATTTCTTCGTTGTCGTCGTCCACGTAGTTTTCTTTCTCTTTCTCTTTCTCTTTCTTGGTGTCTTTTTCGTTCTTTGGCATTTGCTTGGGCGATGATGCGACGGCGGCGACGTGCTTGCGTACGACGCGGCCGGGGCCTGAGGGCGGCGTCCAGGTGAGTTTGCCGCCGGGCGGGTTGGTGCCGTAGGCGTAGATGAACGCCTGCGACGCGCTGTCGAACGCCAGGTCCTGCACCACCCGAAAACACCTGCCCACTCACACCAACCCACGGCTGTCGTCAAAATACAAAAAGATTTGATTTGGTTGAATCGCGAATAACTAAATTAATTAGTTGAGGTGGGGGTACCCTCCGCCAGAGGGCGCGATGCGGCCTTGTTCGAGGTGAGCGGCGCGCAGGTCGGTGTACTTCTTGTTGAGGGAGGGGGCGGCGGGTGCGATGATGCTGCCTGCGAGTAGCTGAAACTTGTTGTCGCGCACCGTGCCCTTGGCCTGGAGGCCCTTGTTACTTCCCAGGTCGGACTGGGAACCCACCCCCGCGTACATCACCGCATTATCATCTGCTGCCTCCATCCTTTCTTGTTTGACCCACGCTTTCGGCGGAAGTTACGATTGCAAAAAGAAAGAAAAGAATTTTTCTTTTTTAATTACTGAACACCATAAACTCCGTCGACCACAGCCACCGGGAAGCTGTTGTGCTCAGACGAAAAACCCGTCTGGCTTGCTTGTATCCCACGGGTTCCTGTTGGYCCATCTTCAAATKAACGATCGCGTGGTGTGTCCTTCCAGCAACCGGAGACGATATCTTCGGGCGTGGGTTCCTGCCTGGCCTTGCATGTTGTTCTCAACACCAGGGCCGATATATCTAATTCCTCACCATGTACTATACGCGCCTCCTCCGCTCGCCCACCCTTCTATCATTCGTCTTCGCTCTTCTCCATCTTCTTTCTTCTTCAACTACGAGCGACGCGGCCGCCATCACCGGCCACCTCCTGACCTCTCGCACCATCTCTGGTACACCTACCTCCCTTCCCCCATTTTCTCATCTTGGCCTCCTCTTTGCTTGGCGCCAAGCTTCTTCAACTAATCTTGTATACTCACTCCCTCTTCCTCATTCATTTTTGAACCGGATGATTATGCTTGTTTAGACGTGGGTGTGTCGTCGACCTACGAGTTCCTCGACGTGCTGTTCGACGGCCCGGTCTTTCTGCAGGACTTTGGCGTCTACGCGTGCGGCGTGAGCCCCGCCACAGACAACCTCGAGTGTTCGGCCCTCTGCAGCACGGCCGCCCCCACCACCTGCTCGCAGCCCAACTTCACCTGTCTCAACCTMACCCGAGGCACGGCTTCCCTCTTCTTCCCTTCCCAACGTCCTCGTGCGTGGTCGTTCGTTGTTGATCGGAGAGATGGATCGGAAACGGATTTAAAGTGTTCCGCCAATAGCGGCTTTTATTTTTATCACTGCTTACGTGGGACTGGTGGGTGCAGATGCGCCGGCGACCTACTCGGCTACGCTCCAGGCGGGTGAGGAGGTGAACCTGGAGGTGCTGGTGCCGCCCTGCACGAGCCTGGCCATCGCCCTGGTCATGTCGTCCGGCGACGCCGACATCTACGCCACCAACAACCCCGCACTCCTGCCCTCGCCGGCCCAGTCCTACTGGCAGTCGCACCAGCGCGGTGGGCTCACCGAGCTGCTCTTCCTGTGCTGCCGCCAATCGGGCTACAACCCGTTCACCAACGGACCGCTCTTCCTCAACATCCCGGCCATCACCAACGTCAGCTTCTCCCTCTATGTCTACGGTATGTCCCGCGCTCAATCACCGCACACGCACGTGTCTACAATGCCCATTCGTGAGGGTGAGAGGCTGATAGTTTTGTTGGCATTGTGTGTGCGCAGATCTTGATGCGCCGTTGCCGCTCCAGCAGTTCTATGTTTATGGTAATGATCATCCTAGGCGAAGAAGAACTCTTTGATGTGACCACCAGTCGATTGATTGCTGCTTGGTTGGCTGATCTCGGTTGTGGTGCTCAACAGGAAATGCGAAATTGGAGTGTCCAGGGTTGAAGACCTGCGAGACTACAGCCAAGGACAGCCCGGAGAGCTGCGAGACAACCTACACCTCCCTCCTCATGCCCAGCGCCGACTCGGCTGCCTCCGCCTTCAGCATTCCCCTCTACCAACCGTATTACTTTCCTCTCAACTGTTGTGTGTTGGGTGTTGGGTGGCGTCGTGTGCGCACGCGTGTGCGAACGTGCTGACATCGCGTGTGCGGTCCGTCAGGGTACCGGGCGTGACCTTCGAACCGGTGCCGAGCAAGTTCTCTATGTCGCGGGTGATGTACGGCGTGGGCATCAACGGACAGATCTCCACCGTCTACGACGTGTCCCTATCCCAGTGTAACATTAGCTTTGTAGATGTCATCGATGCCAACGGAACTGTACGGACCAACCAATCAACATCTTTCCCCAATATGTTCAACTAACGACAAGGCACAACACAACACGACGTGCATGTCAACGGGCAGCTGGTCACGGATGTGCTGATGCAGCCAGAAATGAGCTACCCTGAATGCTCGCAGGCCAAGTTTGAGGAAGCCAAGCTGAGGCTGCAGAACATGTCGACGAGCTACGACAACGTAGACTCGTTTGAGGACTTCCACGATCTGATCTTCCGCGTCAACGCCTTCGCTGTCAGGTATTTGTGTGCGTGCGTGATCAACAACAGCCAAGACTCTAACTTAAAGTTGTTTTGTGGCAACAGTGATGGCTGGGTTGGCTGTCAACGGTTGGTGGATACCAAGTTCATTGAAGAGGCTGGCCACATCTCGGTGACTGAGTTCACCACCCGTTGCGGGTCAACCGACCCAGCTTATAACAGCTCTGCCGACCCGTGCTGCAACATCCTGTACATCCCCTTCGCTTTGGTGTTGTGTTGTAAACAAGAGTTTTCGAATGTGGTCAAATGATCGTGACTGATCGTTGACCGATCTTGAACTCCAACTAACCTCAACTTCTAGGGAGACGTGGTCGGACGTATGCGAGCGCAAGGAAATGACCTACGACCGCACTCAGTTCCGGGCCAAGAAGGCGATCGTGGCCGATAGCTGTTCGGGCACGGCCGGATGTACCTACCTCGCCCTAGAGGACTACGCCCACACCAAGCAATACGAAGACGACCCCACCCGCAACTGCGCCGCTTCGTTCTTTGATGTACGTCTCCTAGCTCTTTTTTCCCTCTCTCTTTCGTTCTTGCCCCTTTTTGGACTTACCTAAATCGATCTTGGTAGTCGGTCACATCGGCCTATAGGGTGAGCAACCCGGCCTTGGATTGCGCGACTAAGCACTATGGCTCCTATTGCGACTCGGACGGCGACTGCCTGTTCGGTATGTTCCCCATATATTGCGGGTGAAGGTGAACACAGTTGACCGTGATATCCAATAGGAACGCGTTGTACGGAGTTTCACACGTGCACGATTGCGTGTGTGTCCGACAGCGACTGTGCTGGCAACCAGACCTGCCTCTTCAGCAAGTGCAGCACGCCCAAGGACCACACTGCGCGCCTGGACTTGATTGCAGAGGTGCGCCGTTTGGCGTGCCAAATTTGAGGCTTTACCACTCACATTTCTGATCCGATCAACGTCAGTGCGTCGTTGACAGCATGGACGACAAGGAGAAGCAGTACTACCGCTCCCTCTGGGATTTACCAGGTTAGTCTGTGATCTCCAATTTGGTCTAAGCCTATCGCTAACATTTCTGTTGGTTACCTCGTAGCCAACGAGACCAACAACAAAGACGCCTTCCTCGCCACCTACAAGGACCATATGGCTTCGCGTACCACTTGACCCTCTTCGTTTCTATGGTAAAATTGTGTTTCTAATAGTGACCAACATATCTTCAGCGACATGTGTGGGCGGCTCGAACATTGACGAGTACTCCTTGACCGGTGGCTGCGACACTCACAATTGCAACTGGGCCGCCTGCCAGCTCTATCCCCAACTCGGACGGTTTGTTACCCCGCAACAGTTTCACAATCCACTCAATTTTTAGTTTCTTTCCCCCCCCGCCTCACATTCTCATTCGATCATCGCATCAGCGACCCGGACTGTGAGAAGAGCTGCAACTTCAGATACCTGCCCGACGCGGCCTCGGAAGGCGCCACCAATTTCTGCGGCCGCTGCTCCGAGGAATACCCCGACTCCTGCTGGGAGATATCCTTTCCTCCTCAAGGCACACACGACACACACAGCACACACGGCACACACGACACACAAGGCACACAAGGCACACGACACACATGACACACACTCAAGAGACACGAGACATGACTTTAACTCCGGCCGTACGTATCGCGGTTCACTGGATGTTACCTGAGGGGGGATTACAACGTGGCATACGAGCCGCAGCAAGTGTGCGCCAACTACGGAGCAGCGGGAACGTACGATCGTGTTCTATTCTTTCCAATTCATTTCTTCCTTCCTCTTTCAGTGGACTGACTTGATATCGATGAGTGGGGCAGCAACAACATCCTTCAGGAATGTGCGCTCGGGGGAGTCAACGAGCAGGCGTGCATGCAGGCATTCTGCTCGGTCTTCAAATACGTGGTACGTGTGAGCCTGCCACCAAAACCAAAGCTGAAACTGAAACCGAAACCGAAACTGAAACTGAAACAACAAAACGGAAACAGCGCGACGAGAATGGGCAGGACAAGCTGGTGTGCGACGAGTTCTGCTACTCCCGCAGCACGCTGTTGGACACTGAGGAAGAATGCCAAAACGCCACGCTCTGCAAGGGCGTCAACAGCCTGGATACCGATGCCGACTGCCTGTACGAAAAAGCCCCCGCCACACCACCACATGTTCGTGCGTGAGACCCACACTCACACACGATCAGGTGGAACTCGATGGCGCAAGTGTGCATGCTGCGGCACATGCGCACCTTCTCGGATTGCGTCAACGCGGGCGACGGGTGGTCCTGGGCCCTCCACTACGAGTACGGGGCCTACCAGGACCAGGCCACCTGCGAGCTCGGCAGCTGCCACCCGTACTTGAACGCCGACAAGGTGCCCCGACTCTGCCTATTGTTTTTTTGTTGGAGGCTACTGCAGGAACTGAGTGCGTTGTGTCCATGTCCGTGTGCGGTGCCACGCGATCGCGTGTGTTGCGTGCGACAGGCCACATGCGAGTCGACGCCGTTCTGCTCAACGTTGTGCGAAGGCGGCGCCCAATGCACCAACGAAACCCAGTGCAGTGCGGCAGGTCTGTGCGACGACGCCCTCGAGCTCGCCAACCCGTACTACACCTCCGTGGACTTTCAGCCCATGTACGCCCCGCACCCCACTCCTGCGCGCCTTGGTTGTCCCTCACTTACCCCAACGGTTTGGGCTTTGGCTTTTGGGTTTGGGTGCACCTATCCAGCGGCGGCGTGTGCGTGTACCCGTTCAAGCTGGTCTCAGATCAATTCGGCATAGTACCGTCGTGCCCCACCTACACGCAGAAGGGCAGCATCGGCTGCTTGGACTACTACATCGCCTCCGAAGCCGTACGGCAACACAACCGCACACATCAACCCGTACACGCATCAGCTCATGTGGAAACTGCGCAGGAATGTCTGGCACGACAGCTAGACTACGGGCAGCCCAGGTGGATTCGGCCAGCGGCCAATCGGAGTGAATGCGAGGCCTACGGCGAGGGCTGCCTCGAGCCGCGCTACACGTACCGTTGGGGCGCGGTCGGTCAGCCCGGCCAGGACTTCCTCTCGCCCAAGAACGCCTCCGAGTGTCAGGCCGTCGGCGGCACCATGGTCCCCTACTACCGCTGGCGTCAAGGCCAATGGTACGGGCGTGTGGGCTGTGTGCGGCGTGTGCGGTTTGCTGATGTGGGGTTGTTGTTTGGAGGGCAGGTTTGAGGGTGGGCGCTGGCAGGAGCTGAGCTGGCAGACGAGGGCATGGAAGGCGATGAACAAGACCGTGGAGCCCTACTTCTCCATCCTCAATCAAATGAATCAGCACACCGCGGCCCACTATTCCGACCTCGCCATCCTCGAGAAGTCCGACCAGGCCTGCCGGTTCGTCCTCTCTTTTATTATTATAATGATTATTATTATTATTAGTTTGTTTGTTAATCGGCTACATGTGTGCCGCAGTTACAATCGCTTGCTGGATACCTACGATCGGGTGGCCTGCTCGTGTGTTGATGGGTCGGACGGCGAGGTACCTCAGTCGCCAGCTCCAACCACTTGGAAGCTCATGTTAATGGCGCGGTTGTGGCTGGTGGTGATGTTGCCAGGGCACGTGTGTGGACTCGAGCAGGATTTCTTCGGGCGCCGCGCGAACCTGCTCCGGCTCTGCGTTTGAACTCACCGTACGTTCCGTCACCATCATCAAACAATATGCTCCATTATCCAATACGCTTGATGTTAATATGTTTGGGTGCATCTAGATTCCGGGCACAGCAAGCATTGCCTGGGACGATACACTCGAGCTGTCGCCGGACTGTGTGGACCTCACCACCTACTCGGTGCCCGCCGCCCAGCTCTTTAAGGAGCAGGAGACCACCTTCGTGGCCAACATCTTCGTCAAGACCATCACCAACAATGCCGAGGGCTATGAATTCGAGGTATGTGGTTCACCCATGTGGGACATCTGAGCCTGACCAATAACCTGCTCTCTTTGCTTTTATCTTACTTTGTTTCCGCCAATGACAGAACTCGCACGACGTCGTGGTGGGTCAACTGATTGGCGACGGATTGTTCATTCAACTTGAAGCTGACGGCCAGCAGGCCAAGATCACTTCGCCCAATGCTGTACTGCTCCCACTATTACACCGCATGACACACCCGACACACACGACACACGATCGCTCCGCTCAACCCGCCGTACGCAGGGCAATGTGCGGATCTGTCTGTACCGCCGCGAAGACATCGGGCTCAACTCCAACTTTGGCGTGTACGACTTTGCGGTGGGCGACGCCGGCGATCTCTCGCGGTGGACCCCGCTTGGCGTGGCCATCACCCTGGAGGACGGCGGGCGCGCCCTCTGCGGCGTCCTGCCCTACCCGCTGCCGGCCACCTTCCCCACCTACTTCCCCATCCAACGGTACCGCACGACACACGCCGACACGTGATCAGCAGACACGCGCTCAACCGAACGTGCGTGCCATGTCGTGTCGTGTGGCATAGAATCGACGATTGGGAGGGGAAGACGTTCATCGAGTCGCAGAGCGATGCTACGGTCGGGATGTTCTACCTGGCGGTGGCCCTCTACGCCCTGCTCTTGATTCCCAACACGCTGGCCATCGTCAACCAGATCTTCCTCTTCATCAAAGTCGTACGTCTTCCACAACCAGACATATTCATTCATTCACATAAGAACATGTTTTAACACAACACCAATCAGGAATGGCCCGACGCGGGCGACAAGACCGTGTCCTCTTTCCTGTGGACTTTCTTCTCCATGGGCCGCATCATCCACACCTGCATCGAAGCGATTCTAATCCGTACGCCATGGCTTCTTTCTCTTTCTCTTACGGCTAAGACTTTTAGGATCCTCACCGCCCAATGGCGTTGCAGTGCGGGTGATCTACTTTGCGATGCTGCCGACGGGCGTGTTGAACGACACCAACGTGGTGGTCTACGTCATCCTGGGCGATCTGCCGGTCTACCTGTTCCTCTCCATCTACACCCTCCTTCTCTTTTTCTGGTACTGAACCGGGACCCGCTACACTGCAACGCTCGATTGCTCATGTGCTTGCTTGGTGGTGGGTTAACTCTCTCTTTGCCCTATTGGTGGCGATTACAGGGTTGAACTGGTGCATTGGACGCTGAAGAAGGGCGGGCCGACCATGCTCAAGCGCATGAAGATCATGTTCGCCCTGGTCAACGCCTTCATCTACCTGTTCCTCATCGTGCTCATCATCATCTTCATCTCGCTCCAAGCCAGCACCTCCGCCACCGACGTACGCCCATCTTTCGTATTCATTGTTATTTTACTGCTATAACAGAAATATGTTTATATGTGTGTGAAGTGTTAAACATGTTACTGATAATGTTGAACATGTGACAGACATCGTGTTCTACGTCATATTTCATCGACGGGAGCGATCCCAACTCGGACCTAAAAGACGCCCGCAAGGCATTGGCGATCCTCTACCAATCGGTGATCATCTTCATCGCCCTGTGCCTGGCCGTGGCCTTCCTCGTCTACGGGTCGGTCGTGATCTGGATGCTCGCCCATGTCAAGGCCATGAGCGAGAAGCTCGCCAAGCTCAAGCGTAACAAGATGATCAAAGTACCACCACACCACACACGCAACACGACACGACACACGCATGCTAATGCCATCATCGTGTTTGTGTTGTGTGATAGTTCTCGGTGGTGCTGGTGATCTGCACGGTGGCCCTGTTGGGCATGTGCGCCTTCCTGCTCTACGGCACGATCGACCAGAACGTGAACGCCATCGGCGCGATCGTGTTCGTGATCGTGGTGGAGATCACGCCGCTCCTGCTGCTAATCTTCACCGTCTACGCCAAGCGTACCAACGTGTTCTCCTTCTGGTACTCGACGGCCCGCAGTCGCCTCTCGCGCGCCACCACCTCCGCCGGGTCATCCTCGCCCGCGTCCCAGTCATCATCCGCCATCGACCAGTCCTCCATCGAGATGTCCTCGTCCGTCCGCTCCCCCTGAACTGTTCCAGTACCAAAAAATAAAAATAAACAAAACCCAATCAGGAGAGCTCCGGGGCGACACTTCAGCGAAGACAACGATGTCGACATCGACCAACTTCGCAGAATTTTGGGGAAGGTGGAGTGAGTGCCCCAGCGATAAAGACACAGGCCCAGCGGGTGGCGACAAAAGATGGAGGAGGTGATGCCGGAGCTGCTGGCGCTGGTCTTCCGTCATGTTGATCCTCTCACACGGCCCTGCTGTCGCGCTGTGTGCCGCAGCTGGAGCGCGAGCTATGACCTCTGTCGCGCCCCGGAGCAGTCCCCACCTGCCTCTGCGCCACAGGATGCTGACCAGCGCCTCGACCAGCGGTTCTGCGCGCAGTTGGCTGCCGAGGGCCGGGTCAGCGTGCTCGCGTGGGCTCGCGCCAACGGGTGTCCGTGGGACCCAATGACCTGTGCGGCGGCGGCCAGGCGCGGCGACCTGGCTTTGCTCCAGCACCTCCGGCGTGCCAACGACACTGACAAGAAGGAGGAGGCCTGTCCGTGGGACGTGTCGACCACTTCTGCCGCGGCCGTGGCAGGCCACCTCGAGGTGCTCGAGTGGGCACTTGCCCACGGGTGCCCCATCGCCAAGTCCACCATCTGCGACGAGGCCGCGGCGGGCGGCCAAYTGGCCATGCTCCAGCACCTGCGGCGCGCCCTCGGTTGCGAGTGGTCCGCGTCGACCTGCGCCAGGGCGGCGCAGGGCGGGCACCTCGAGGTCCTGCAGTGGGCTCGCGCCGCCGGTTGTCCGTGGGACTCGACCACGTGTGCCATGGCGGCCAGGGGCGGCCACCTCGAGACTCTCCGTTGGGCGCGCGACCACGAGTGTCCGTGGGACCGCCACGTCTGCATGGGCGCGGCCGGCGGCGGCCATCTCGAGGTGCTCCAGTGGGCGCGGGCCGGCGGGTGTCCGTGGGACGAGCGGGTGGCGGCGATGGCGGCCGGCGGCGGCCATCTGGCCGTCCTCGAGTGGGCGCGAGCCAACGGCTGCCCGTGGGACTCGCGGACCTGCCATGCAGCGGCCCGGCGGGGCCACCTCGCGGTGCTGCAGTGGGCACGGGCCAATGGCGCGCCGTGGGACTACCTGACCTGCGTCGCCGCGGCCGAGGGCTGCCAGCTCGAGACGCTCCAGTGGGCGACCGCTAACGGCTGCCCGTGGGGCGACGACACGTGGGCCAGCATCGTGATGAGCGGCAACGCCGACATGCTGCGGTGGGCGCGCGACCATGGCGGCTGTCCGTGGGACGTCCGGGCATCGCGCGCAGCAGCAAGTCGGGGCGATCTGGGCCTGCTGCAGACCGCCTGCACCAAGAACGGGCCGTGGGACGAGCTGGCGTGTCTGGGGGCCGCGCGCGGAGGTCATCTGGCGGTGGTCCAGTGGCTGCGGGCCATGGGCTGCCCGTGGGACTCGCGGACCTGCACCTACGCCGCGCTGCACGGCCACGTGGAGGTCGTGAAGTGGGCCCGCGCCAACGGCTGTCCGTGGCAGGCCACCACCATCCGGCTGGGCAGCCGGCGCAGGATGCTGCRGCAGTGGGCCGCCGACAAYGGCTTTACTCTGGATTGATCCGATTGGTTGGGTTGGTTGAGTRTGACTCCAACACCATTGCGATTGAATCACTAAAAGGAATGTGTAGCAAGTTTTATATCATGTACTTTTTTCCGGTTGGACACACTACGACTGTTGTGGCTGTTGTGGGCGCTGGTCAGCATGCTTGCACACACACCACACCACCACACAAGCAGCGTTGGGCTCTTACCTGAGGCAAGGCCATGATGGGCTTGAAGTGTTTCTCGATGCCGTCGAGGTGGGCAAGGCCCACAACGCCGACGACGACCTTGCCGGGACATCGCCGCAGGTTGGAGGCCATGACCACGTCCCGCTCCGTCAACATCACGTTCACCACCTCGGGGTAGGCCTGTTTCATCACCTGCACGAACCGTCGGACCAGCTTCCGGTTCTTCAGCTTCTCCACCATTTCCTACACACATGCACATTGCGCGCCTTCGTGAGTGGTGTTGTGTGTCGTGTTGCGTGCCGTGTCGTGTGCGACGAAAGCACCTCAATGGAGTTGGCTTGTATTTGCTGGAAGAGGCTCTGCATCTGTTGATTGTGGGCCGCATCGCTGTTGATCCGCATCAGCTTGTCCAACGAGAATACGCTCGACAGGCGCTGAAACGTTTTCTGTGTTCCCCAGCCGCTGGTTAGGGCCATGTTGGCAGACGTATGAGTCGTGGAAGAGTGAGTGGGTGAGTTCGAAACGACGTACGCTGGACTCCTGATCGCCATAGATCACAGGTATCTTCAGCTTCTTGGCCTCGTTCATGGCCACCTTGAACTCTAAGCCCGGCACGAACCCGAGCAGCTTGAACACATTGTAGAACGACTGCGGGTGGTGGCGGTTAGCCAACGGTGGGCACACGAGAGCAAGCGCAGTGGAGGCGCACCCGCAGGCTGGCCTCGAGGAACGGGGCGCCAAAGCCGGCGAACGGTCCTGTGAGGGCCGCCGCGAGTCGAGTCGAGTCGAGGTGCGCGGCAAAGGAGGTGAGGCGACACCTTTTACAAGAAGAAGAAGAGTGGCGGCCTGGTACCGGCAAAGATGCGAGAGACCTGGGCAGAAAGCTGCTTAAAGGGATCTTGACCATCCTCTTCCTGCATCCGTCGCGCTCGTCCCTCACACAACTCCACCTGCATTTACTAATCAATAACAAATCTCAAATCCAAATTATTCACGGATGGATGGGGAGGAAGGCGTGGCACCATGACAGAGTCCGGGCGCACACGTTGCATTATCTGCAGCACCTGATCGGCACTGCGTTTGGAGATGTGGGCAGTGCCTATGAGCCAGTACTCGCGACCGGTGCCGGTGTCGCGCATGTACAACACCGTGTCGCCCTCCGCCCCCTCGGTCACATGCCCGTACACCGGCGCTCCTCCGCTGCTGTCACTGCCCGCTGATGTGGCCAGCCATCGTTGTTGCGGTAGCTGCATCGACGTTGCAGATGCGCGCGTAGTGGCGAAGAGGGCTGCTCGCCGCGAGAAGATTTGGGAGGGAAGATGAGCGCCATTTGCCCATGCAGACCCTCCAACATACGCCAGCGCGCTTCTCCTCATGATGGATGCTATCTTTTCTCTCTCTACGCTGCCCCAAGATCAGAAGCAGCCATCTTAAGATCTGATCTCGGAACGGCGACAACGAGCTTTCCGGTGGCTGCTCGGCGAGAACACGAGAAGCAAGCGAGATGGACGTAGTGGGGAAGGTGGGGGCGTCGGTCGGGTTGGGCTTCACGCTCATCTTCAATGCCTTCCCGTCCCTCCCCTTTCTCCCACTCGGCCGCACAACCCCTGCCCTCCTCGCCGCCGCGTGGATGGTACCCCTCCTTTTTTTTCTTTTCTCCTTTTCTTAATTTCGTGTAGTGCAAATTGATGATCATTTGACATTTCCTACCAGCCCTCTGTAATCTGTACATGGTTTGAACATAATAAACCATTTGCTTTCTGTAGGACTTTATCATCTTGGGGTGATTTAGATTACATTTGAAAATTGTGATTTCACATTTCCCCTTCACTTTCTATATCAATCTATACTAAATTCTGGCTGAACCTTCTGTCTTGTGTACGTGCGCCAAGGTGGCCACGGGCCTCACTGGTGCGGAAGAGGCCTACCGCGATATCGACTACAACACACTTGCCTTCCTCTTCGGGATGATGGCTCTTAAGTGCCTCCTGGCCAAGCACAAGTACTCCCATCTTTATTGTGGGCCGTGTGCAGCTGTGTGTGCAGCTGTGCGTGTGGCTAAGCGTCGTGATGGTGCGGGTGGGTTGCAGATTCGCAATCTACCTGCGACGATTGCTGCTCTGGGGTCGGCCGTCGTGGCGAGCGCTGTTGGTGCGGGTGGGCTGCTTATCTGCCGTGCTCGCCCCGCTCATCACCAACGACGCCACTTGCGTCTTTCTCACACCCATCGTCGAAGAGATCGCCATCAGGTCCTCTCTCTCTCTCTCTCTTCACTTACGTTGCCGTGTGGGGTTAACCTTCCAAGTTCTGCCTGAGACTCACCGACAATCACTGTCTTTCATGCCCCACAGTTTCAAGTACCCAATGCTGCCGCTGATGCTGGCCATCTGCACGTGTGCCAACATCGGTTCGGCGTGTCCACGCACCTTGATGACGATTCTAATTGTAATGGTGGGTGGCTCTGTCTTACCACCCGTATCTCGTGTTTTGCAGGGAGCGCGGCCACCATTACGGGAAACCCGCAGAACGTGCTGATCGGCTCCTACGGCAATCTCTCGTACTGGAAGTTCGTTGTCGCAGGTAGCACTCCCGTCTCCATCGATTGGCATTTACCATTATGTGACGCCTGATCGCGTGTCGTGTGTGTCGTGTGTGTCGTGTGTCCTGTGTTATGTGCGTAGTGGGTCCGGCGGCGTTGGCGGGCACCGTCGTGAATGTGGCACTGCTGTGGCTTTATGGATACGTGGGCCTCTTCCGAAAGGACCAGCAGAACATCGGCCATCGGAAACGGAACTCGATCGACTACGACGACTATGACGACAGCGACGATGAGAAACAGGGCGTGAGTGAGAGCACTTGGCTCAAGGAGGAGGCACAGGGCAACCAAAGTACCGCACACATGCACCTTCATCATCATCACCCACACCGCACGCACATTGGTTGCTCACGCACACATATACAACTGCTTACACGCACACACGCACAGCCAACCAGATGCAGCACGTGGAGCAGAGCGAGTATTACAGCGACACCGACGTCGACGAAGCGTTCGAAGACAGGGTGGGCGCCATTGGCGACGGCAAGCAGGAAGGCCGCGGCAGGCTCGGCATCGCTCTCTCCTTCTCGCTCGTGGTCATGATGATCCTCTTCCTCCTGGGTACAGCACCACCGCATATCGCCACCGCACCAATGACACCACAGTGGCCAATGGCTGACTGGGATCGGATGGTTGAAGGTTGCAACGTGGGCTGGAGTACGGCGGGCGTGGCCCTCATCGCGATGGCCATTGAGGGAATCGCCACTCAGACTTCGCCCAGCTGGGTCTTCAAAGAGGTGRGCAACTCCACTCTCCACTTCACTCTAGTGTAGTGCGAGGCCAACCATATGTGTGGTGTGTCGCGCATGTCGCGGGTGTCGTGTTATTGCAGGTGGACTGGAACCTCATAGGATGGTTCGCGGGGACGTTCATCGTGATGGTGACCTTTGGCAAGACCGAGATCACGGCCCAGCTGTGGTCGGGCTTCATCGGCGCCGACGCCGACTTCACAACCATCGGMCCGCTGCTGAAGCTCACCGTGGCCGTGCTCGTCCTCTCCAACATCGTTAGCAACGTGCCCCTCATCCTCCTCATGGCYCCCGACATCCTSGCCATGCCCGACCCTCACGAACAAGTACGCGTGTCGTGCGTGTCGTGCGTGTMGTGTCGTGTCGTGTGGCGGGCGCTGACCGTAAGCCACGACACGCGATGAGTGCAGGAGTACGTGTGGGTGGTGGTGGCGTGGGTGAGTACGGTGGCGGGCAACCTCACGCTGCTGGGGTCGGCGGCCAACATCATCGTGGCGGAGCTCAACACGACGCGGCACCTCACATTCCTCCAGTACCTCAAGTTCGGCTTCCCCACCACGCTCCTCGTCGTTGTCCTCGGCCTCGTCATCCTCCAGGGCACCTCCGCCGTTCTCTGATACTGTTGTGGAGTCCAAAAAGATTTAGGGAAAAAAAAACCAAATTAATTTCTCTTGAGGAAGAAGACGAATGAGCCTGTTCGAGCTGGTCAAGGGCAAGGTCGCSCAGGCTTGCGGCCGCGGCAGCAAGAAGCCCAACCMAGAAGTCAATGATGCCMTGAGCTGCTACGGTTTTATCGTAAGCACCCCCCCCCTTTTATTGGCTTCTCCATAACTCCTTACCCACCAYCTTCCCCCCCAGTGCAATTGGTGCTCGGGGCGCATCGTGCCTCCTTCCCCGCGATATCACTGGTTCGTTTTATTTTCATTTTTTACTATTTTAACGTTTTAAAAAATTAAAATTAAAACTTATTCAAATTAGAATTAATTCAATTCGTCGGTGCTAAAAATTGTGGTACGTGCAGCTGTGAATGTGCGGGGTATGATCTGTGCGAAAGCTGCTACGCCGCTCGCGGACCCACGCACGACGGCCACCGGATGCACCTCGAGGTACTACTCACGCACAGCACGCACCGCACCGCACGCGGCCATTCGCTCAGTGAGTGGCATGGCAGACGCTACACAGGATTCAGCTGAGGGAACTCATCAAGGCGCCGCACGTGGCCGACACCATCAACAACGCCTTCACCCACTACGCCTCCCGCCCGTATCTCGGCACAAAACGAACGCGCCAATCCTCTTCGTCATCATCGTCATCGTCGTCATCGTCTTCCCACGGCGGTGCCTACTATCACTACTTCACCTACGGCGAGATTCACGATCGGGTGCGGGACTTCAGTCGCGGCCTGCGCCAAGTCATGGAGGCCGAGCTGGGCGTCCGCCACTTGTTGTCGACCTCCAGCGGCGATGCCACGTCATCCAAAGAGAGCAAAGACAACAAGAAACAAAAAGCGAAAGCGAAAGCGAAAGCGAAAGAGAAGAGCAAGAAAACGGAAGGGAAGACAAAGACCAAAGGCGGCAAGGAGAAGGACGAGGCGATCCGGGACGGGGAAGGCGAACAGCCCGCAGTCGGGCTGTGCTCCCTTAATCGGGTGGAGTGGATCGTGGCCGACTTCGCGACGCTCTTCCTGGGCTACGTGACCGTGCCCCTTCACGTCCCCTTTGAGTCCTCCCAAAAGGTCCACCCAACACACGCACGCACACGCACGACACGCACGACACGCACGACACGCACGACACGCACGACACACACACACACACACGATACATACGACACGCACGCACGACTGTTGTTGGTACTATACGACTACGACGCAGTTCGGGGGCTGATGGGAGAGATTTGTTCGAAACAGGAGTACATCATCAACAACGCCAATATATCGGTGCTGGTGGTCGGAGGCCCACGCGCGCACCGGAGCGACGATGCCGAAGGC
>CACVKS010000172.1:0-23677 GCA_902749335.1 Acanthamoeba triangularis
GCCCCCTTCGCTCACCACACCACACCAATGGTTGGCCCGGACCCACAGATGCCAACGCGACCGTGACCCGGATCAGCCTCTTCTGCAAGGTCGCTGCGCCGGTGGGCTTCTCGCTCGTCATGGCCTTCACCTCTCGCAGTACGCCATTCCTCTTATTATTAATAATTAAAATTGATAATTATTAATTATTAACAATATAATCTATTTTTTTTTATTTGATATGTGTGATGTTTTTTGTCCTTTTTTTTAATTTTGTTAACCAATTATAATTGCGCTGCCAGCGGTGTGCCTGGTGTTCGTGGGCGCGTGGAATGCGGTGTCGATCGTGCCCGAGATCTGGGCTCTGCTCCGCGTCTACGGCAGCGTGCCGGCCCTCCAGAAGACGCTCCAGTCGGCCTCGTCGTCGTCATCATCAGGCAACGCCTTCGCTACGCTGTGGGCCGGCTGGGCCATCTACATCAGCTCCCAGCGCATCTTCCTCGTCAGCTTCGCCTACACCCTCCTCTACTGGACCGCGCTCAGGTTGGGACCTCGGCCCGCCCCAGTTCTTCCCCCCTTTTTTTTGTCCGGTACTACCATCATTATCTCACCGTCGCGTGGTTGTCGCGTGGTGTCGTGTGGTGTCGCACGATAGCCCGGGAGCGCTGATGTCGGCGTATCTGCTGACGCACGGCATCAACGAGATCTACATTGCGCTGTACACGGGCGCGTCGTCCATTGTCGGCATGATCCCGACCTTCTTCACCGCCACCCTCTTCAAGCGCTTCGGCATCGAACAGACCGGTACCGTACCGTCTACCTCCTGCCATCCCACTCAACTCAACCAACGCTTTTGTCGTGTGTGCCGTGTGTGCCGTGTGTGTCGTGTGTGTCGTGTGTGTTGTGTGCCGTGTGTGTCGTGCCGTGGTGCGCGCGCAGGAATGTACGCGATTTGGGGGCAGGACGCGTGTCTGTTGGCGTGCGTGGTGTTCTTCTTCGTGCCCAACTTCCTCCACTTGGCCGGCCTCCTCCGCGACGGGCCGCTCGACCTCTCCGGGCTGGCGGGCAGCTTCCTGGCCGAGTACTCCACGCCCTACAACTGGTCCATCTGGGCCTTCCTCCTCTTCCTCATCCTCTCACGCATGGGCCTCTGGACCTTCGACCTCGCCGAGCGTCAAATCATGCAGGTGGGTGCGCTTGCGTGAGTGTGCGTGTGCGGTGGTGCGTGTGTGCGGCGTGCTCAAGGCTCACACATGACACACGTCGCGGTTGGCAGGAGTACGTGCCGGAGGAGTCGCGCGGAGTGGTCAACGCGGTCGAGTACTCGCTCACCAACGTGTTCTCGCTGCTGTCCTACGGCATGGGCATGGTCTTCTACGCGCCCGAGCAGTTCGGCATCCTCGTGCTCATCTCCTTCGGCGTGGTCACCGTCGCCGCCCTCTGCTACACCCAGTGGCGGCGCTCCGGCGCCCTCCTCCGACCACCACCACCACCACCACCACCACCAAAGACAACAACGCCCTGCACTCAAGCCGTCGAGGACGTCTGATCCAATGGATCTGATCACTTTGTATTTCAAGCCCAGACCAGACCAAGCAACAACAGCTCAGTTGAGGACACGATCGATGTGACGAGAAACGGCCTCGGTGAAGAGTTTGTCGGTCGTGCGCCTGTGTGACACACGACGCACACACACAGGCAGACATCCGAACAAGTCAGGGAACCGTTGTAGTCTTGTAGTCTTGTGCTGACTCATTCATTGCTGGGGAGGCGGCGTACACGCTGAGTTCGACATTGGTGGGCGAAGCGACTTTGCCGTGGACGAGCACCAGATCGTTGCCGCCGACCAAGCGGGCACACGCGATCGCCTCCGTGCCTGCACGCCAATGTGAGTTCGGGTTCAGACGCGCAACACGCGACACGCGACACGCAACACGCACGGATGGTCTGGATGTGGTGGAGGTTGAGCTGGGATTGCATGAAGTGGACGAGCTGCTGGATGGACACCATGGCCTGCACGGTCTTCTTGATCTTGTTGGGCTGGGCGAAGGTGCCCCACTTCTTCCCGTACTCGTCGGTCGTCATCGGGAACGGCCTCAGCAGTTCGGTGACCGCCAGCGGCAGCGTGAACTGCAGGCGCTTGGGCTGGTTCATGTCATTCGTGTAGGCGATGTTGACCTGTGCGTGTGTCATGCGTGCGTGTCGTGCGGTGGTGCGTGTGCGGTATTGGAGTGCGTGTTAGATTCCGACACCAACGCGTTGGCGCTCGGGGAGGCTGCACGGGCTGGTGGTACCTTGAAATTGACGCCGACGCCCAGCTTGGCGAGGGTGAGGAAGGCGCACAGCGCGACCGCGGACTGGCCCGACAGCCGGCCCACGCGGAACGTACCGCGGAGCCCGTCCGTCGCCACGTCCACGCCCTCCACGCTCGCGAAGCGCGCCTGAACAACCGGGTCAGCAACACCACTGGGAAGACCTCGCGCGTGCGTGCGTGCGTGCCACGGGCGACACGGGCGCGGTGGGGGGGACGGACCTTCAGGTTGTCGGGCGCTTCGACGACGGCGGTGATGTTGTTCTGGGCCTGGACGTGCAGGTTGCTGACGAACAGGGCCAGCGCAAGGTCGTTCTCCTTGTGGACAAAGTAGTGGGAGACGTGGAGCGTGCCGTCCTCGCTCAGGACCCTGTTCACGTTCGGGCTCCGCTTCAACGGGGCCGCACCTGCGCGTGTGGGCACCACTTGATCCGTGAGTCGTGTGCCGTGCGTGCCGTGCGTTGTGTTGTGTTGCGTGTGCGATGTGTGTGGTGTGGTGCGGTGCGGTGCGGTGCGGTGTGTCGTGCGTGCCGTGCGGTGTGTGGCGCGCACCCAGGTCCCTGACGAGGTGAGGCGGGAAGTTGAAGTTGCTGAAGTCCAGGTTTCCGTTGTGCTTGTGCGACATCACCAGCGTGGGCGCCGGGGTGGCCTGCAGCACCTCGTCGCTCCTCTGCGTCACGGCGTCCACCGCGCCCGCGTGAGTGGTGAATCTCTCGGTGGCGAGGTCGGCGGCGCGGGTGGGCGTACCGTGCGGAGCTGGCCGGACCCGCTCGAAGCTGGCGCCGACAGGTTGAGCCCGCCCAGCAGGTCATCGATCGAAACTGCGTGCGCGGAATGGAAGGAATGTGTGAGCGCTCACGGAATGTGCATTCTTTTGCCAAAGGCTGACGGGAATGTGCATACCAGACTTAGTGGGCGGCAGGAGAGGCGTGCCGGCGGTCGTGGTGGTGGCCGCGACGGTGGCAGCCGATGGCGAAGGGAAGTCGACGTCGATGAGCAGCTGTCCGCCGCCGCCGCTGCTCGCGGAGGGCGAGAGAACAGCGGGGTGGTCGTCAAAGTGCGGCAACAGCCCGCCGCCGCTGCCAGAGCCGGTGACCGCAGGCGAGAGCGAGACGGGAGACCTGACCGGCGACTCGTTCAACTCCTCCAACAGCGAAAGCTGTTCACCACAATACAACGCGAGTGCCACCGAATGCCACCATACACCGACGTCAGCACCATCAACATCAGCATCAGCATCATCATCACACGACATGAGGCCAATACCGGGGAAGTGGTGTGATCGGTGGTGGTGGCTGGCTTGGCACCCGACACCATCTTACGCCTCTGAGGGCCGCGGCCCTGCGAGGGATCGCCGCCGCCTTGTATTGGAAAAGGCGAGTGGTGGGTAAGTGTAACTGAGACAGTCATAGAAGTGGAGGGTGCTGCCTACCGGCGCTGAGGCCTGCGAACAGGCCCTGGTCCTCCTTGGAGATCTTTTTGTCGCTGAAGGCCTGCGCCGCCGAGGAGCTCGATGACGACGACGAAGCCCGCTCGGCCTCCCGACGCTCGGGCCTCGTGGCATAGCCACCGCTCCCGCTACTGTATGGCCCACGGGTGAGGCCTAAGAACAATGAGATTGGAATGTAAAGAATGCGCGTGCATGTACCCAACGAGGGACTCGGCCGGGGAGCGATAACCGCCGCTGTCGCTGCCGCCGGACTTGACGGGTGCCGGGACCACGGGGGCTGCGGGGGCAAGGTCGCCCTGGTAGCCGGCCTTGGTCCACTTACGTGCGCCTCCGGTCGGCAGGCCGCCGGTGGCCACCGGCGACAAGGAGACAGACGGGGCGAGGAGGCTCTCAGGCGCCGCGGCGGCGGCGGCAGCGGCCGGAATCGGGTTGGCGGGAAGCAGCGGACGCGGCGCCTTCAGCTTCGGGTCGGCGTACTTGTCGAACTTGAGCTGTTTCTTCTTATCCGCCTTCTTCGGCTMTGCAACGACCAATATCAGGTGGTGGTGGTGGTGGTGAGATGTAGGGAGTCGCAGGCCTGGCGGGAAGGGGCTAACGCTACCGAGTTGGAGTTCGCCCGAGAAGTCGGGGCGCTGGGCGGGCGCGAGGTAGGGGCGCGCGCCGGCGGTGAGCTGCATCTGCACAAAGTCGTCCAGGAACGACATGCGCTCGTCCACCAGAATGTCCTCGCAGCTGCACCACACGACACACTCGCGTGCGTGAGCCTGCAGCAAAATGTGATGATTCTCGGTCGGGTACAATACCTGGCGTCGAGGGGCAGCACAGTGCGCATCGTGTCGGGAGTGGCGATGAGGGCCTCGAACTCGTAGCACCGCTGGAGGTAAATATTTACCATACGAGAGGGTCAGCAAAGGTGGTGACGGAAAGTAGGATCAGATCGTGCGAGGGAAGAGGGAGAAAGGTTGGAGACCTGCTGGAGGTCGATGTGCCGCGAGCGCTTGTACTTGGCGACGATCTCCTCGATCTCTGGCGGACAATGGGCCATCTGGGCGACCAGCTTCATCAGCCCCGACACAATCCAACAGCGCGTTTCGCTGCCTGCGCTCACCCACGACACGACACACACGCCACACACCACCCACGTGTGAGTCTCAATGGAGGAGGAGTAGGGAGTAATGGTCATGTAACGCACTCTGGTGGGCCTGCTCGAGGATCAGCACGAGCCGGTCGGCGATCTGGTTGAGGGCGTGCGTGGGCGAGAGGTAGCCGTACTCGGAGAGGACCCACACGGCGAGCTGTACGAGCACGTCGGGTACGACGACCTGGTTCTCAAGCACCTCCATGAGCTTGGTGACGGCGTAGATCCGCAGCTCCTCGTCGCCGTCCTCGTCCTCGACGCCCTCGGCGATCAGCTGCATGAGATTGTGCGCGATTTCCGCACGAACGAGGTCGCCGCCCAGTAGGAAGACGCGGATCATGGTCTCGATGAACCACTCGTTGTTGGGCGAGAACCGCTCGGCCAGCTGGGTGATGCGCGACACCAGCTCCGTGCGCAGGTGGAAGTCCGACGTGGTGGCCAGGTGGTCGACGAGCTTCTGGGTGATCATCTCCACGTTCATGGGGTTGGTCATCTTGTACAGCAGGTCGAGCGTCTTTCGCTTCAGGGTGTCGTCGGGCGAGCGCAGGCAATCGACCACCTGGTTCTGGTGCTGCTGCACATGGCGCGCGTCGATGGTCATGATCATGCTCAGGCCGTCGATGCCGATGTACTTCAGATTGTTGCTGTTGTGACCACCAACGACGAGAACCACGCACACGAACACGCGCACGCACCACCGCACACGTTAGTATTCGACCCAGCCTAGAGTTGGATGAACCAGGTGAGGCACCTCTTGCTGGTGATGAACTGGGAAATGGACGACGCGGCGGCTTCGAGCAGAGCGGGCTTGGGGTAAATGGAGGTGATCGTCTTGACGCATTCGTAGATCAGTGCTGCGCGAGCGAGAGCAAGAGAAAGGGAGAGAGTAACACACCACCGCCAATTAATACACATGGTAGCCGATCACATGCGGTACATCACCTCGGTTTACGTACCATAGGCGGCGTTGTTGGTCGTGGGCTGCTTCATGACATCGGACAGAGTGTCGTACATGTGCTCGCTCACTCTGTCGACATACTGGTATGTGAGTGAAAAAAGTACGCGGACCCAGAGGGAGAGGGGGCAAGAGCAGAGCAGAGCAGAGCAAACACCTCTTGTCGTTGGCGCCGAGGATGCCCAGGAGACGAAGGATCTTGACTTGCGTCCAGGGCGCAGGCACGTGGTGGTACTCGTAGTGCTTGGGCAGCCGCTTCTGCACGACCTGCTTGAGGATGGACACCAGCGTGGGCACGATGTCCTTCCACACTCGCGTGTCCTTCTGTCCGATCACAATCCCCCAACGGAGATAAAGTCAACACATGTGATGTGGTCGACCTGTCTTCTCGAACTGCAGCTGGGAAAGAGCTTAAGGGGCGTACCTCAACGAGGTACTCGAGAAGGTTGAGGGTGGCGCTCATGACGGACGGGTCGGCGTCACAGAGCGCGCGCCTGACCTTCTCGTGAAGATGGTCGACGCTGGCAGGCGACAGCAGGAAAAAGCGCAGCAGTGCCATTACCGCCTTCTTGCGCACCACGGCCCTTAGAGCGATGAAGCATTAGCGCTCTGCAAAAAAAAAAAAAAAAAAAAGTACGGGGAGAGATCGTGGTGTACTTTTCGTGCTGGAGCAGCTCGGTGACGAGGGGAAGGACAGCGGGAATGGTCTCCTCGCTGATGAGGTGCGACAGCGCCGTGAGGGCAGCGCACACGTGCAACTGGTTCGTGCTGCCCAGGTCCTGCATTCCATTGAGGCGGCAAGTACGGAGAACGATATAAGCAGAACGTAACACCAGGAGTATGGGGTCGGGCCTGAGTGCTGATGTCTACGCCATATATGTACCCGGCGTAGAGAGCTGATGAGGAGGATCAGCAGTTCGTGGTCACGGTGCAGGAACGAGGCCACAGCGATGTAGCCCACCCACTTGTCCAGCAGTTTTGATTGCTACACACCCCCGTGGTCAAGCAACCACACCAACGACAACGACAACGACAACGTGAGCACGCTTGTGGCTGTTACAGGCCTTAGACAGAGGAGTGAGTAGATAGAGCGAGACACGTACCTGGGTCATGTTGATGGCGTGGATGTAGCCCCACGACACGTCGTGCCCGAGCATCTCGCAGTACATGAGCCGTACCACGAACTCGCGCATGTATTTCTGTCCATTTACGCGTTCATTACTATTCTGAATGAATAGCAACGTTGATGTTCGGGTCATGCACTGCAGCCACGTACGGCGTTGTCCGGCTGAGCGATGACAGAACGCAGCAATTTAATCTCCTTTTCAATGATCAAATCTTCTTCCTGCAAGCACACGCACCACCGATTAGAAAGGGGGCGGGGGCGAATTGGCTGGAGAGGGGGGCACTTGTACGAGTTTAGATTTGGACTCTCCGATCCCCTTGATCAGATTGAAGAAATCATTGCTGAGGGACGAGTTGCCCCCGTTGCTGCTGCTGAACTGCATCTGCATGAGCGAGCTCAGGCCTTGCAGCGTGTCGCCCAACTGCTTGCCCAGCCTGCCTCCATCCTTCTTGCCGCTCATCTCGGCAAACACCAAAGCGAAACAGTTGTGATCAATCAAACGACGAAGTACTGGAAAATAAAATAATTTAATTTGCTAATTACAGGACCCAACTGCGCAGTGCTCAAGCTGACACATCAGCGTCGGCCGGTCGCTTCTCCTCGTTTTCCTTGGCGTCCGCCTCGTCGGCAGTCGCAGAAGACGACGAAGAGGTGGAGCTGCCGGCGGCCTCCTTCTCCTTCTTCTCCTTCTCCTCCTGCTCCTTCTCCTCTTCAGCCTCCTTCTTCCTTCGGGCCTCCTCCTCGCTCATGCGGGCCAGCTCCTCGGCCACGAACTTGTCGACGTTGTCGATGGCCTCCTGCGGGTCGAGCTTGAAGCGCAGGAGGTAGCCCTGGATGCTGGCCATCGACACCTGCTCGTCGGGCACCAGCCGAGCGAACTCGACCGCCAGCTTACACACTCGCTTGCGCTCGCGCTCGATCTGCTCCTGGTGCGCGGCGATCGCCTTCTTGCCACCATCGACACCGCCCTCCTCGGTCTCAGCCTCGGCCTCCCACGGCTGGTAGAAGTAGGTGAAGAGGCGCGCGATCTGGTCGCGGTTGGCGAGGCCGACGTAGAGGGCAAAGTCGACACGGCCGGGCCTGGTGAGGGCCGGGTCTAGCTTCTCGCGGTGGTTGGTGGTCATGAGCACGAGCGAACCCTCGAAGGCGACGGCGCCGTCGAGCGCGTTGAGCAGGCCGCTGAAGGTGACCTTGTTGGAGCTGTTGCCGGCATCGACGTTCTTCTTGCGGTGCACGAAGGCGGCGTCGATGTCCTCCAGCAGCAGAATGCTGCCCTTTGGCATCTTGCGCATGTACTCCTGGAGCTCGTCGTCGTCGAGGCTCGAGTTGGCGAGGCTGCACACGCACAGGTTGAGGCCCAGCTCACCGGCGAGGGCCGCGGCGAACGACGACTTGCCGTTGCCGGGCGGGCCGTAGAGCATGATGCCGCGGCGGTGCGGGATGCCGCGGCGCTTGTACCAGTCGCGCATCGCGAAGAATTCGCGCACGTCGGCCAGCAGCTTCTCGAGCGTGCCCGTGGGGAAGTGCACCGACCCGATCGCGCGCTTCTCGATGGCCATCAGCTTGCGCCAGGTGCCGGTCCAGCCGTACTTGGGCTGGAAGATGAGCGTCTTGCCCAGCTCCTCGCCCAGCGAGTAGTTCATCGCGCCGTGGGCGAGATCCTTCAGGATCTGCGGGTCGCGGCCGTAGGTGGTGAGCTTGAGGGTCTCCTGCAGCTCGAGTCCGTTGCCGCTCCCGAACTGGTTGTCCTTGACCGTGCGTTCCACGGTTACCCACTTTCCACGGTAACGCAGGAAGTGCAGGCCGGGCGCCGGGCCGAAGTGCAGCGTGGGCTTGGTGGCGGCCTCGGAGCCGTCATAGCGGTCGCGGTCATTCTCGCGGGTGGTCAGCATGCTCAGCTCGCGGCCGTTGGTCTTCTCGGTCTGCGCGGCGAGCCACTTCATGAGCCACGCGAAGGCCTCGTCCTCCTTCCGCACCTCGAGCGACACGAGGAACTGGCGCTGCGCCCGCTCCCACAGCTCTTGCGAGAACCAGTGCAAGTAGGCCGCCACGACGCCCACCACCAGCAGCATCAGGCCGCCGGAGAAAACGTCGTTGTCGGCCAGCGCGCCCACGCGCCCTTTCAGGTAAGTGCCGATGAGCTGCTCCATCGCCGGTGGTAACTAAATTAAATAATAAATAAAAAGAGAGAAGAGAGAAAGCGACGGAAAGAGGAGAGAGTGAGGAGGCAATGCTGTGCAGAGGAACAAAAAGGAACGGGTCTTTTATGGTTTGGGAAAGGAGGTAGCTTAGGAGTCGGGGCAGAAAGCTCCCTCCTGCACTGAAGACGGACCTACTACCGGAGTCCTCATTTATTCCGGAAATACCGAGGAACCACAGCAAATAGTATTTTCTTATGAAAAAATCAATTTCCCATTAATTTCCTCGTTATTTTTGGGTTGGTGAGGTGGTTCGAGTCCGGGCAGCTGGAATTCCTTTTTCTTCCTCCCCACCCCCGCCTGGGCAACATTGTTTTACAAGGCCCCAACCGACTTATTGGACAGACCTCCGAGAGCCGAAACAGGAGGCAGGAAGTGTCACTCCCTTTCCAGCCCGCAAGGCCAGCTTGGCCCGTTACTCTGGTGTCTCCGGTCAACTCCCCGCACAGCTACGCGGGCAACCTCCTTGACGCGCCCGCTCCCCCGCGACCAAGCCGCAGGCCGCACTCTCCCCCTAGGCGACCGTCCGCAATAATTCGGAGCACACCCTCCCATATAAAAGGGGTTGCACAACGATGCCTCTACACAACTTACAACAACACTACAAGAACATCAACTGCAGCAAGACGACAAGATGAAGACCTTCCTCGTGATCGCACTCGCTCTCTTCGCTCTCGTGGCCATGGCCGCGGCCGACGAGAAGACCGCCTCGAACGGCGACGTGACGGTGAACGTGCAGGGCACTTCGGGCAAGATCACCTTTTGGATCCCGGAGAGGTCGGACAAGAAGTACACCCTCACCTTCGATTCGCTCTGCGAGACCGGCGGCGGCGACTGCCTCAACACTTTCGCCAACCAGCAGTTCACTTTCTCCACGCCCGCTACGGTGAGCTTCAACAACATCAGCTCCGAGCTGGTGAGCTTCGACTCGACCATCACCACCGGCTCCCAGTCGGGCGTCAAGCTCACGGCCGACCTCTATGTGTTCCTCGAGTCCGGCAACTACACTGTGGGCGGTCAGACCTTCTACGCCGTCCAGAACGCCTTCAAGTGGTCCGTCAACGTGACCGGCTGGGTGTTTGCCAACACTGCCAACAAGCTGAAGCTCACCATGGGCCTCCAGCACCCGAGCTACAAGGCCTCGTGGGACGCCACCAACTACACCCTCTCCTACACCAACGTACGTCCCTCTTTTTAATTGGTCCATTTCTTGGGTTGCTCAAGAGCTGACCGACCAATTAATTGGTCACCACACAGGAGGATGCTGTGCTGCAGTTCGCCAAGACTGCGACGTACGACAACTCCCAGGAGAAGCCCGTTGAGGTGACCACCAAGGTAATGGGCTCCAACGTGGCCATCGTGATGGCCTTTAGCGCTGCCGACTCGAGCATCTGGTACGACCCGCAGGTGACCGTGGCCACTGCTGCCGCCTCGTCGGCCTCGAGCTTCCTGTTCTCGGTCGCCGCCCACCTCGTCTCCCTCGTGTGGTAGATTGGTCAAGCTCCCTTGTGCCTTAAAGCAGTTATTTATTCTCCCCTATGGCCCATCTTTCTGGTCTGTTGCCAAAGATTTGATGTTGTTCAGGGTGTTGTGATGGACATGTTGATTGAGAGCCTCTCGTGGTGCTCATAACCTCCAAGGTGGAGATCTCAAGGAGATGGAGTCTTACTGAAAGTGAAATTGGTAAAGAATTGATGCATGATGTAAAAAGTGATTCCTACTGGCCTCCAGCAGAAGCCCTGACTGCAACAGGTTCATTTGAAGATCATGGTGTAGTTTTGTGCGGCTTCGAGCATCTGCGTCACTTCGTCGTAGCTCTTGCCCAGCTCTGAAGAGTGGTGCAGCAACGCGTGAGCAGCAATCAGAAGCTATGCTTGCGAGCGTTACGGTTGCAGCTACAACCTTACACATGCACACAGGACACACGTACCACAGCAGATCTCGTCGAATGAGTGGCTTCCATCCACCAGACTAGTGGAGCGAATCAACGAGAGCGAGGAATCAGACTTCGCGTGCTCATTACGTCGCGGAGAGTGGCGCAGCAAAAGAGTGGGGTGGGGACAAGTACTCTCTGATGTACTTGGGCAGCCGATTCTTGGGCTGGGCAGAGGCCAGTAGAGGGTTGGGCGGCGAGTAGTGCGGGTACTTGTGCACGCGTCGCAGGAAGCCGTTGATCAAGCCGAAGGTGACCAGCCTCCTACGCATGACCATAACGCAGAGATTGGGGGTGAACGCAGAAAAGCAGTCAACGCACGGCTTGCTCGGGAGTGCACAAGCTCAAGAAGAGGTAGGTACCTGTCGTCGATGTTGAGCGCTCGGATGTCGTTGTCTTGGCAGAAATCGCGAAAGGTGAGGGCTGGCCGCAGTCCGCAGTAGAGAGCAAATATCTTTTCGAATGGTGGCGCCGTGGTGCCTGTGGGAGACAGCAACAACAAGCGACGGCAACAGAGAAAAGCGGTGAGGAAACAAAGAAAGAAAAAGGGGAAAGGGGCTCGGCAAGTCTCGCGGGCGATGATGGATTACCAGGTAAGGTGACGTAGCGGCGGCACTCGTTTTGCATGGCGCTGTTGGTGTACAGTACTTGAATGCGGGGAGTGCACACGTACACGTTCGAGTACTGCACACAAGAGACAGGGTTAACGCGACGCAAAGGACGAAGACGAAGGCGAAGTTGCTCCCGGTGAGGGCGGACGCACTTGGAAGATATCGATCATGGTGATACACTCGTAGTAGAGAAGGTGCTTGATGACTTGTCGGACCAGCTCGATGTGACACCCGCTCTCGCTCGCGATCTTCTTGACATAGCGCACCCCGTCGATGTACGGCACCACCTTACCATGACCAAGAGACAGCTTTTGATCAGCCAACCACGCCAAACGAAACAAGGTTGGGATCCAGCCAGCCGGAGGGAAGTCTTACCTGCTGCATGGTGAGGTCCCACTCTTTCGTCATCAAGGCGTCGATGTCTTTTATTCTTACGGGGACCTGGTGTGCGTGTGCGCGCGTGTGCGTGTGCCGTGCATGCGTGAGAAAGGAAGTGATAAGTGTTTAAGTGGTGGCAATCGCTGCATTACCTGGTGCGGGTAAACCTCAGGTGGTGGCGGCCGCTTGGGGAAAAGGTGCAGGTAGATCGTGTTGGCTCCATCTTAAAGGAACGAAAGAACAAAGTAGTGGAGAAGGGGAGGTGGGCTGAGCTAAATCGGATTGCCGGATCAGGGCCAGGGACTGTACCGATGGGAATGCAGCATCCACCTCGTTCGTTGAGGTCGGTGAAGATCCGTTCGAGCAGTTTGCGAAGCCGGTCGCCGGTCGCTGTGTGTGAAAGGAACTCGGTCTCGCACTGCACTCACGCGTGCGCCTGAGTGAGCTGTCCAGCGGTGGACAGAGGGAGCACTGCCTTACCTCGAGGGCGATGAAGATATTGGCGAGCTTGCGCAGCACGGGCTTGTAGACCGTCACATCGGCCTCGGGATCAAACACGAAGCACACGTTGAACCTGAGCGTACACGAAGGCGCGCACTGCGTTCGTTAGTGCTTCTCTTGTATGGTTGTGGTCTGGTTTCTCGCTGTGGCGCTGTATGCGCGTGCAACAGGGCAGAGAACGCACCAGAGAGCGTTACGGGCGAACTTGTTGTGCTCCAGGCACACCGGGAAGCCCATCACCTGCAGCCCACATGCCGTCCTGTTGCGCCGTCGTCACCCCCCTCCGTTAGGTTTGCCCCATCTCACTTTCATAGCAGCAGAAGGTAGGCACGTACAAAGAAATGAGCTTGCCGCAGAGCTGAGGTTTAGTAATGATGTAGTCCGTGATGGCTTCGAAGCCCTCCTTGCCCAGCGTTCTTCAGTGGTGGTGAGATTCATTCACAAGAAAAAAAAAAGATTAATCTTGAGCGATTGCACGCAAGCACAACTGGATTGTGGACGGCACTTACCCTTCGGGGACCTGGTGCGAAAGTTTCGGTCCTGCGATCGGATCGAACTCGCTGTAGAGCACTGCCCGCAGCATGTCGAACAACAAAACAGAGAAAATCAAAATGTGACACAATTTTTTTTTATTTTTATTTTTATTTGAATTATAAAAACAAATGTTTTTGCTCGACAGCTGGCCGGTGGGTGCAGCAAGCCGGCCACCAAACAGGTGGAGGTCAGGCCCTTCTCACGGGCGTGGCCTGATGTCCCAGTTGTGGCCGAGCCGGTCGCCGCACCTTACTGGCCGGGAGAGTTTCGTGTTCTTTTTCTTATTATTATGTTCAGTTCAGCAACGGCCAGTAGCACGCGTTCATAAAGACTGGTTCAAACAACGCCGAGCATCTCGCCGGAAGGCACCTGTGGATTGCCCCTCTAAATCGGTTTTGTAGCGCACAGCCGGGAGATGGACAAACGGACCAGCCTCACGTATGTGGACGGCAGAAGTGCGGGCCTCTCTTCTTCCGTGGCAGAAGAGGGTCGACGGTCCTCCGTCTCCCGTGGAGTCCCTGCAGTATGAGTTCCTTTGATAATCCATTTCTGAACTCCTGATTTGATTTTCCCATTTTAATTGATTTTGCACGATTAATGCTGATTTAAATAATCTATTTAATTGTTCTTCTGGCACTGCGTGCAGCTGGAGGGGTGGCTGCACAAGAAGGGCGAGAAGGGCCTGGTGAAAAGCTACAAGCGACGATGGTTCCAGCAGCGCGGCAACAAGCTCTACTACTTCACCAACAAAGGTCCCCCACTGCTCTGCCAAGGCCTTTCCCACACCACTTGCAATCGTGCACACCGCTCGCACTTTGGGGGGGGGAGGGTGAGGGTGCCATGGTGACTGATCGGCTATGCGCACAGGCGACAAGGACGCCCTTGGCTTCATCGACTGCAGCGAGGTGACTGTCGTGCGACGCAACGACGAAACCACCGTGGCCATTGGTACGCACCGGCCATACCATAGAGGCCGCCATTGACTGTGTGGCTCTTTTCTCACACGGCCGACACACTCTCTCTCTCTCTCTTTCTCACACACACACACACACACACAAGCTCGAAAGAGGGATTCGCTCCTGCTGGCCTCGTCGACGCCCACCCCGCAGGGCTTCTCGTTCGAGATCATCACACCCAAGAGAATCTACGACCTGGCCGCCACCTCCCACGAGGAGACAACCTACTGGGTGCCTATCTCACGGCCCGCCCAATCAAGTGTTGCTGTTGCTTGCTTGCTTGCCAGATCAATGCTGAGATGACGGTGGACCATGATTTGTGCGCAGGTTGATGGACTCAACCTCTACCTCAAGATCGAAGAGGAAAAGGCCTTGGCTCTGGAACGAATCGACGCGCGAGACGAGGAGCTGGACAGCCTCAGGCAAAGGTATGTCAGACCACGCACATTCCGATTGAATACCAACACAACCTTATGAACGCTAACGTTCTCGTTACTACGCATTACTGGCTCCAGGGCGTCCCTGCAACAGGCGCAGTGGCAGCAGGCGCAGGCGGCAATGCAGAAGGAGATGGCGGAGCTCAAGCAGCGCCTGAAGGAGAAGGAGGACGAGGTGGCCGACCTCCGCAAGCAGAGCGCCCCACGCGTCGGTTGGGCCATGGGCCGACGAGTGCAGAGCCAGGGACCGCCCAATGCCAAGGCGGCCCAGGACGACGGAAAGGAAAAGAAGGAAAAGGAGGAGAGCGAAAGTGCGGCGGTGGTGGAAGCGGCAAAAAAGAGCGAACCCGAGCAGCCAGCCGCTGGCCGCGAGGAAAACGACGAACAAGCAGGAGGAAAGAGCGAAGGCGAGGTGGTGGAGACGTTCGAAGGCGTGCAGCGTTCAGAAGAGGAAGGCAGCGCCGAAACGACCCAACCAGAGCCAGAGCCGGAATCGTCAAGTGAAGGCGCAAACGAGGAGGCGAAGGCGAAGGCGGAGGCGGAGGCGCCAACTGAAGAACCGGACGTTGGTGACAAGAACGTGGTGGCAGACAAGGAAGCCGAGCGAGAGGCAGCGGCACGCGAGGCTCTGGTGAGGGAGGTCGAAGAGAAGCAGCGCGAGATTGATGCCCTTCGACAGAGCCTGCAACACCAATCGGAGGACCTGGAGAGTTGGAAGCGCGAAGGTGAGGCCACGAAGAGCGCTCTGCTGGCAGCGCAGGCGGCCGCGCAGGAGAGCGAAGCCGAGGCCCAGCGTCTGCGCGCGGCCATGGAAGAAGAACGAAAAGCGATAGAAAGCGAAGCGACCAGGGCCAGCGAAGAGGCCGAAGCGCGATACAGAGCCGAAGCCGAGGAGCGCGAGCGGCAATGGCGAGCGGCGGCCGAGCAGGAGGCCGCCACGTTGCAGCTTACCACCACGCTCAAGCAATCGCTGGAGGACCTGCAGGCCGATCTCGAGCGCAGGAAGGAAGACGAGGAGGCGCAGCAAAGCGAGGCCGCGGAGCGCAACGCCGCGCTGGATGCCGCCCGACAAGCGCTCGCCACGACCCGCGAAGAGTTGGGGGGCGCGAGAACGGAGCTGGAGCAGAGGTCGGCCAAGCTGGCGGCGACCAAGGCCAAGAAGCGAGCCACGACCGAGCTGCTCGAGCAGAGCCGGCGCGAGGTGGCGCAGCTCAAGCAGGAGGCCGCGCGGGGGCTCGAGGAGCACACAAGGCGGAAGGACGCCGAGGTGGCCGACCTCGCCCTCCAGCTCCAGAGCGCCGAGGAGAAGGCCAAGGGGCTGTCGCAGGACCTGCTGGCGGCGAACCTGCGCGCCGACTCAGCCGAGCGCAAGGTGTCGGCGCTCGAGGTCGACGTGAGCGCCAAGCAGGACGAGATTCGTCAGCTCAAGGTAAGTGTCGGTTAACCTGTGTGTGTCGCGTGTGTATCGTTATGGGCTGGTCGGCCGGCGCAGGCGCTGACCTCACTGAAACGTTTATTTATAAGGATGACGCTAGGAAGCTCAAGGACGAAGCACACATTGCTCATGCGTCGCTCACCTCTCAGGTATATACAACGACACACGACACACACGACACACGACACACACGACACACACGACACACACGACACACACGACACACACGACACACACGACACACGCCACACGCCACACGCCACACACGACGCGACACGCGACACACGGCACACGACACACACGACGCGACACGCGACACGACACAGGCTAACAATGCAGAATCACCAATAGATCCAGGCCAAACTGCAGCAGCTGCGGGAGGAGCTCACGGGCCAAGTGACCGAGAAGAGCAGAGACGTGGAGCAGCTCAAGCAGGAAAAGGAGGACCTCGAGGCCCAGCTGGCCGAGAAGACCGAGACCGTGCAGGAGCTGATCCTCGCCGTGCGCAAGAAGCAGGAAGCCGAAGAGGCCCTGCGATCGTCGCTCGAGGGCGCGGAGGCCGAGGTGGTGCAGGCCAAGGCGCGCATCGACCACCTGCAGGCCCAGGCCCAGGCGGCCACGGCCCAGCGCGAGTCGACACAAAAGGAGACCGAGGCGGAGCTGGCCGAGAGGCAGCAGCGGATCGACGCGCTGGAACAGGCCGTGCAGCAGCTGTTGCAGGAGGCAGAGGCGGCGCGGGAGCAGCTGTCGGCGAAGGACGCCGAGCTGGAGCGCAAGACCGAGGCGCTGGCCCAGGCGGCGCAAGCCCAGGCGAGCGAATCGGGCCAACTGCGGGCCGAGCGCGATGCCATTCAAGCCGAGCTGCAGGCCCAGTCACAGTCCGTGGCACGGGTCGCCCAGCAGCTCGAGGCGAGCGAGAGCGAAGTGCGGCGGCTCAAGGACCAGAGCGAGAGTGAGCGCCGGGCCGGCCAGCAGGCCGAGGCGCTGCTTCAGGGCCAACTCGATGCGGCGTGTGCGGGAGTCGATCAGGCCAAGTCGGCGCTCGGCGAAAGGGAAAGCGAGTGCGAGCGGCTGACTGCAGCCCAGACGGCGCTCGCGCAGGAGCTGGTCGAGGCGAAGCGCGAGGGCGAGAGCCTGCGAGCCGAGGCGGCCGCCAAGCAGTCGGAAGTGGCGTCGCTGCAGGCGGTCGCCCAGGAGAAGGAGCAGCGCATCGATTCCCTCAAGGAGGCGCTCGACCAGCGCAGCGACGAGGTGGCGGCGGCCAACAAGGCTCTCGAGGCCATGCGGGAGGAGAGCGAAGCGGCGGCCAAGCGGGCCGAGGGCGAGCTCCACGCCAAGTCCCACGAAATCGAATCGCTCAAGCGCGAGATTGAGCGCCAGGCACAAGAGATAAAGAGCGTCACGGGTGACCGCGACGGCCTCGCACAGGCCAAGGCCAGCGCCGAAGCTGAGCTGGCGAGCGCACGAGCTGGGCTTGAGGCTCAGGTAGCTGAGCTCAAGCGCGAGGCGGAGGCAAAGGTTGCAGAGGTCGAGGCGCGTTCAGCTGCTGAGAAGCGCCGCATCGACGACCTCGAGCAGGCCGGCCAGCGGCTCGCGCAGGAACTTGAAGCGGCGCGAGAGAAGTTGGCGGCCAAGGACGCGGAAATGAGTCGACAGTCTGCAGGGCTCGCCCAGCTGATGGAGGAGAGCGAGAAGGAGCGCCAGGCGCTGGTCGCCGTCGGCCAGCAAGTCGAGGAGCGCCGCAAGGTCGAGATCCAGCGGGTCAAGTCGGCCCTGGACGAGGCCGAGGCCGAGCGCAAGCGGCTCATTGAGGCGCAGGCCAAGCAAAACGGCGACCTGGCGGCGCTCACGCAGGAGCTGGCCGAGCAGAAGCGCGTGAGCGAAGGCCTGCGCGCGGACGTGGCGGCCAATGTCGACCAAGTCAAGTCGCTTCAGGCCCTCATGCAGGAGAAGGAGCAACGCATCGACTCCCTTAAGGCGGCGCTCGACCAGCGCGGCCAGGAGGTGGTCGCCGCCCAGGACTCGATCGCCAAGCTGACGACGGAGACCGAGCGGCAGGCCGCAGAGATCCAGCGGGTCACCAGCGACCGCGATGGGCTGGCCCAAGCCAAGGCCGGCGTCGAATCCGACCTGGCGAGTGCCAAGGACCGACTGCAGGCGCTCGGCGACCAGGTCGAGCAGCTCAAGCGCGAGGTCGTGGCCAAGACCTCGGCATCGGCGGCCCTGCAAGAAGCGGTCGAGGGCGCGGAGGCCGAGGTGGCGCAGGCCAAGGCGCACATCGACCACCTGCAGGCCCAGGCCCAGGCGGCCACAGCCCAGCACGAGTCGACACAAAAGGAGACCGAGGCCGCGCTGGCCGAGAGGCAGCAGAAGATCGACGCGCTGGAACAGGCCGTGCAGCAGCTGTTGCAGGAGGCAGAGGCGGCGCGGGAGCAGCTGTCGGCGAAGGACGCCGAGCTGGAGCGCAAGACCGAGGCACAGGCCCAAAAGGAGGGCGAGGTGGCAGCGCTCGCGCAGGAGCTGGCCGAGGCAAAGCGCGAGAGCGAGAGCCTAAGGGCCGAGGTGGCCGCCAAACAGTCGGAAGTGGAGTCGCTGCAGGCGGTCGTACAGGAGAAGGACCAACGCGTGGACTCGCTCAAGGAGGCGCTCGACCAGCGCAACGACGAAATGGCCATCGCCAACAAGACCGTCGCAGAGCTGACCGAGGAGACCCAGCGCCAGGCACGAGAGATCGAGAGCGTCACTCGCAGCCTCGACGGGCTGGCCCAGGCCAAGGCCGACGTCGAGTCGGAGCTGGCCACAGCGCGCGATGAACATCAAGCACTCGAGGCCCAGCTCGCCCAGCTCCAACGCGAGGCGGAGGCTAAGGCCGTCGCCACCCAGGCCACCTTGGAGGAGGCCGAGTCGAGGTTGGTCGCGGCGCAGGGCGAGCTGGCAAGCGTGAGAAGCGAGAAGGAAGCCGAGGCCGGCGAGCTGCGGCGCCAGCTCGAGCTCAAGCAAGCCGAGACCGATGGCAAGGCGGGCGAGGTGGCGGCGCTCGCCCAGGAACTGGTCGGCGCGAAACACGAGTGCGAGACCCTGCGGAAAGAGGTGGTCGCCAAGCAGTCGGAAGTGGAGTCGCTGCGGGCGGTCGTGCAGGAGAAGGAGCAGCGCGTGGACTCGCTCAAGGAAGCGCTCAACCAGCGCAGCCACGAGGTGGCCGCCGCCAACAAGACAGTCGCAGAGCTGACCGAGGAGACCCAGCGCCAGGCGCAGCAAATCGAGAGCGTCACTAGCAGCCGCGACGAACTGGCCCAGGCCAAGGCCGGCGTCGAATTGGAGCTGACCATAGCGCAAGCCGAGACGGAGGGCAAAGCGGTCGAGCTGGCGGCGCTCGCGCAGGAGCTGGCCGAGGCGAAGCGCGAGAGCGAGAGCCTTCACGCGGAGCTGGCCGCCAAGGAATCCCAGGCGGGCACCCTCCGCGGGTTCGTGCAGGAGAAGGACCAACGCATCGACTCGCTCGAGGAAGCGCTCGATCAGCGCGAGAAGGAGGTGGCCGTCGCCAAGGCCACGATTGCCGAGCTAACCGAGGCCAAGACCGGCGTCGAGTCGGAGCTGACCACCGCACGCGGGGAGCTCCAGGCGCTCGAGGACCAGGTCGCCCAGCTCCAACGCGAGGCGGAGGCCACGGCCGTCGCGACCAGGGCCACCCTGGAGGAGGCCGAGTCCCGACTGGCTGCAGCCCAGGACGAGCTGGCGACGGTGCGACACGAGAAGGCGGCTGAGACCGGCGAGCTGCGGCGCCAGCTCGAGCTCAAGCAAGCCGAAACGGAGGGCAAGGAGGGCGAGGTGGCGGCTCTCGCACTGGAGCTGGGTGAGGCGAAGCGCGAGGGCGAGAGCCTGCGTGCCGAGGTGGCCGCCAAGCAGTCGGAAGTGGCGTCGCTGCGGGTGGTCGCCCAGGAGAAGGAGCAGCGCATCGATTCCCTCAAGGAGGCGCTCGACCAGCGCAGCGACGAGGTGGCGGCGGCCAACAAGGCTCTCGAGGCCATGCGGGAGGAGAGCGAAGCGGCGGCCAAGCGGGCTGAGGGCGAGCTCCACTCCAAGTCCCACGAAATCGAATCGCTCAAGCGCGAGATCGAACGTGTAACGGGCGACTGCGACGGGCTCACGCAGGCCAAGGCCGCCATTGAGTCGGAGCTGGCCACAGCCACGAACGACCGCGACCGACTGGCCCGGGCCAAGGCCGACATCGAATCAGAGCTGGCACGAGCTCGCGATGAGCTGCAGGCGCTGCGGCATCAGGCCGAGCACAAGCAGGCCGAGCTCGATGCCCTAACGCTGCACCACGCCGAAGAGCTCGGCCAGGCGCGGCAGCAGCTGGAGAGCGAGGCGCAGGCCCTGCAGGCCGAGATCGAACGACTAAAGAGCGAAAGCGAGGCCAAGATCGAAGCGGCGAAGGACGAGATCGAGCAGCTCAAGAAGACGCACGAGCACACGGTCGCGGAGCTGAAGAGCGACGTGGACCGGCACAAGGCCGACCGGGCCAAGGAGACGACCGCCCTGCTGGGCGAGTTGGCCCAGCGCAACCGCGAGGTCGCGGCCAAGTCGAAGGAATTCGAGGCATTCACCCAAGAGGCCGAGGCTCGAGCGTCGGAGCTGGCGGCCGTTCACGAGCGCGAGGTCGCACAGCTCCGGGCCGACGCCGAGCGCGCGCAGGCCACACACGAATCGGCGGTGAGCGAGCTCAGGGCCAAGCTCGATGAGGCCCTCAGGTCGGGCCAGGCGACGGCTGCCGAACTGCGCAACGCCGCGCAGATGGGCCGCGCGCAGCTCGAGGCTACCCAGCAGGCGCTGTCCGAGGCCGAAGCCGCGCGGGCCACCGAGCTGGCGGCGTGGCAGAGCGAGAAGGAGACGATGGCCCGCGCGGCCGACGACGCGCGGCGAACGCTGAGCGAGGCCCAGGCCTCCATACAGCGGCTCGAGCAGGAGCAGACGAGCGCCAAGGCGGAGCTGGCGGCGGCCCAGGCCGCGAGGGAGGCGGCTGCGGCGCAGCTCAAGCAGAGCCAGCGCGAGGTAGAGCGTCTCGAGACGGTCGCGTGCGAGCTCGAGGAGCACAAGAGGCACAAAGAGGCCGAGATGGTCGACCTCACCCTGCGCTTCGAGGCGGCCGAACGCAAGGCCAACGCAGCCAACGCTGAACTCGCCTCCCGTGCCGAAGAGCTGGCCCACCTCAAGGTACCGTTCGTTCTCGCTTTCGCTTTCGCTTTCCCCCCCTCGACTTCGCTCTTTGGTCTCACGCTCGCTGCAGGACAACCTGGGCAAGGCCAAGGAGGAGGCCCAGGCAGCCGCCCTAGCTCTCGTCGCCCAGGCACGCCCCAGTTTTCCTCTCCATTTCTTTTTCAATTCTTTTTTCGTTCGAAATCCATTATTAATTGTTTTTTTTTCCCGATAATAATTGTAAAATGCAGAGCCAGGAGAAGATGCAGGCGATGAGGGACGAGCTGCGGGTCCAGGAGGGGGAGCTGCACAAGAAGGAGCAGGCAATCAACCAGCACCAGATGGACCTCCTGCTCAAGGACGACGCCCTGTCGGCCGCGCAGGGCCAGGTCGAGGACCTGAAGCGGCAGCTGCTCGCCGTCGAGCAGAAGGCGAAGCAGGCCAAGGAGCGCGAGGCCACCACCAGGGCGGCGATCGGGGAGAAGGAGGCCCTGCTGCTCGGCGCGATCAACGAGGTCGACGCCCTCAAGGCCCAGCTGCAGCAGCGGAAGGCCGAGGCCGCCGTCGACGCCGAAGCGACGCAACGGCTGCGGGACGAGCTCGCCCAGGCCAAGGAATCCGAGGCACGCGCGGCCGTCGAGGCGCAGTCCCTTCGGCAGGAGCTGGCGCGGGTCGCCGCCGAGCTCGACGCCCAGCGCGGCCGCCCGGTGGCGGCGGCCGAGCGCCGCGGCGACCAGCAGCGAGTCGAGGGGGTGCTAGAGGCCGAGAAGGAGGAGAAGGCCCACGCGGAGGTGAGGCGCCGGGGCCGCAGGGCGACGGTGAGCAACCCGGTAATGCTGGACGCCCACCTTAAACCCGTAGACGACACCGCGGCAGCGACCGAGACCAGCCCGAGGAAGGCGGCAGCGGCGGCGGCGGAGGAGGTGCGGGCGCTGAAGCGGAGCGTGCTGGAGCTGATGGAGGAGAAGCACCGGCTCACGCAGGAGCTCGAGGCCAAGCTGCGCGAGGCCAACGAGAGTCGAGAGGAGCAGCAGCGGATCGCCGAGCTCAACGCCAAGGAGGAGAACGCGACGCGGGCGGTCATCGCGGCGGAGGCGGAGGAGGCCTCTGAGCTGAGCGGTGACAGCTCGCGCGAGCGCATCCGGCAGCTCGAGGAGATGATCGAGATGATGGAGATGATGAAGAGCGTGTCGCACGAGGAGGAGGTGCTCGGCCGCGACCGCCGGATCAGCGAGCACGAGGAGCAGATCGCCTACCTGCGGCGCAAGGTCGACGCCTCGGTCAAGGAGAAGGAGGAGCTCGTCATGGCCCTCAATAACACCCGGATCACCGTCAAGGAGCTCGAGCGACAGCTCCGCGGCGATGACGACCTCAACGACATTGACGACCTTAACGACACGAACGGCGACAGTGTCGACAAGGGGAAGGGGAAGGTGCTGGTGGGCACGCCGCTGCGGCGTCGGCGTCGGTGGGAGCGGTGGGCGCGCGAGAAGGCCGAGGAGAAGGTGGACGACAGCGAACTGAAGAAGGAGGTGCGGCTGCTGTTCAACCAGCTCAAGGAGACGGAGGCCGAGGTGCGCGACAACGAGGCCAAGCTGGCGGCGGTCGTGGCCGAGCTCGAGGCCATGCGCGCCCGCGTGGAGATCGCCGAGCGGCGCGAGCGGATGCGGGCCGAGGAGGAGGACGACGATCGGATCCTGGAGCACGACCTGGAGATGGAGGAGAAGATGCGGCGCGAGGACGAGATCCGACGACTCAACACCGAGCTGGAGGACGTGCGACGCGAGCTCTTCTTCTCCACCGCCGTCGCCATCAAGCTCAACCTCTCGCAGGTGCGCTTTCACCTAGCCACACACGCCCGCAGTTGCTTGTGTGTCTCTTGTGTCGTTGTGCGTGTGTCGTGTGCCAACTAACGGCTGTAATGCGTTGCTCAGAGCGGGCGTCAGTGCACGCAGAACGTAGCGGCGCTCTACGAGCAGTCGCTGCGCGATCGAATCGATCACAGGAACTGGAACGCTTGGATTCACGCCCAGCTCACGGCCGCCACACCACCCGTCCCTCGCCCCACCACCCGACGGTGAAATAGTGTAGAAAACAATCTTAGAGGACTGGATTCTGGGATTTTTCATCATTTCCGTGCTCCACACAGAGAACGCCTCCTGTTTAGAATTCCTGCTTTCATAACTGCACTGACTGCAGCGAGATGGAGGATTCTAAAGAATGTTGTCTGGTAGTCACCTTCCATTCTTGGTAAACCTCCTTTTTCAATTTCCACCTTCCATTCTCAACCCCCAGTCATTGCAGATTGGCCAAGAGTGTGCCTGGCTGGGAAAGAGGTGGGGGTGGCCACCCAATTTCAGTCTTTCCCTCACACCTCACAAGAACAACAACAAGAACAACAAGACAAACAACAAGCAACACTGTCTGACTCCATACTACTTGAACAACAAACAAGATGTCTTTCCTTGCCTGTACTTTTGCTTGCCTCTTTGGGGCCTCAGCTGCTAGTGCCACAACTCCCTTCATAACTCCTATGACT